>OMNN01028680.1:0-11762 GCA_900302755.1 Chromis chromis | reverse complement strand
CTTATGTGGTCAAAAATGCTCTGAACCATTGGGCATGGACAAGAGGACCTCTCAGGGTGTCCTATGGGGTCTGGCACCAGGACGTTGGCAGTGGATCCTTTGGGTACTCTGGGTTGTGCAGTGGGGCCTCTGTCAGTCAAACTTGTCCCACTGCATCCTGTTGATGCTTGATCAGAATGGAGTCTAGGAAGTTTGGAGGTCAAATCAACATCTTGGGCCATTGTCATGTTCCTCAAGATGTTCCTGATTGTTTGATGTTTTTGCCATGTGGTGGGGTGCATTTTCCTGCGGGGGTAGGCCAGTGACATTTGGGATTTCCATTTGTATGAGGGAGTGTGCTTGTTCTGGGACAATGTTTATTTGGGTGTCTAAGCCTCATCAACATGGATGCCAAAATCCAAGGTTTTCCAGCAGAACACCACATAGTACCAATATGATCAATGTTATTCACTTCACCCGTCAGTGGTCATAACGTTTTGACTGATCAGTGTATACATTTTCTGTCTTGTTACGTCAAGAGATTTATTTTCACATTTAGAAAAAAACCGTATACAAGGGTCAAAGTGTCCAACAAGGATTAAAATCAATGGTGTTTTTTTTCTAGACGAGGAGACTAAACATAAAATTGTCAATTTCATTGTCTGTTCTACAATTCTGACTAAACAAAACCCAGTTATTACTTGAATTGTGTTAATCTCCAGTATTGAAAGCAATGTGGGTGCTGTCAGTAATGAACAAAAGACAACACAGTGTTTTCAAACTCAATTGATTTCTTCAAAGTAGCTATTGTATGCTTTGATGACAGCTTTCAGAAATATCTTAACCAATATCAGGTGGGCATTGTCAAAAGTTAACTGGTAAATGTCTTGTGTTCTTAAAGCATTTGAGAACAGTTGTGACAATGTAGATAGCCCTATTCAGATACTGTAGTAATCTGTCTCATGTCCATGTCAAGTCAAGTCACTGTTATTTATATAGCACATTTAAATAGCAAATACTCAACTAAGCAAAAGGGAAATTAAAATCCCTTATTACTTACAACACAAAGGTCCATTAGTCCAGAAAAGTTATTCGAGTACAGCTTCAAAAAACCATCAAACAGAGCAGAATCAAAGAAAAGGGAGTGCTGCAACAGATGACCAGGCCTCCACAATCACCCAACCTAACCCCAGCTGAGATGGTTTGGGAGGAGGTGGACCGTAGAGGGAAGGAAAAGCAGCCAACAACTGCTCAGCATATGTGAGAGAACTCCTCCAAGACGAAGAAGTTTAAAAAGCTCATGAAGCTGGTTGAAAGAATGAAGAGTGTGCAGAGTTGTTATCAAAACAGAGGGAGGCCACTTTGAGGAGTCTACTTACAACATATTTTGGCTTTATTTCTGCTTTTTTTTTGCCATTGACATGACATTAAAATGAGTGTTTTGAGTGTGATGTTAGAAGACACCTTAAGGTGAGGAATTCCTGACACATTCAGTGCAAACAAATATGCTTATTTGTGACAAATGTGTCAGTCTGAATTTGTCAAATTCATTCAGTCCAACTGGGCTGCCAGAGGTTGTATTGACACTTCTTTTATCCCTGACATGGTTCCTACTGTGTGTCCTCAATCAACAAAACAGGTTTTCTGCTGGTAGTACTGATGTTACCAACTTTCTCAGTTAGTTGCAACAGCACATGTTTTGATTGAACCGTTTTTTCTGGTACAGTATTAGTCACTTCCCTTGCATGATGATGTAAAGCATTACCACTGAAAAGAAGTGAGTAGTTGCTCAGTGATTTGGGTGATGCATTGGCCCCTGCGGGTTTTGTGTCTTTTACTGCTGTTGTGCAACTTCAATGTTCTGCATTTAAACTTTGTTGACCTGGTAACAACTATAAGAGTTGCCTGCAATGGACCAGCCACACACAGCATAGCTTTCCTGCAACCATGGAGACTGTGTTTGCCATTGTGGTCAGAAGTAGTACTTTTTCTTCTTTAGTCTTTTCCTGCTTGCACTGAGTTGGAACCTCATGTTGGCAGTGATTCCCCACCAACCTCCTCTATATCCTCAGTTTTCAGCTATAGATCACTTCAGTTTTGGAACATGGTAACAGCAATATGGATTACTGGAGGATCTGTGCCACCAGTTTGGGCCACTCTCGAAATACGGTTGCATACAGTGCAGTGAAAAAGTATTTGCTCCCTTCCTGATGTCTTCTATTTTTTCACATTTGTCACACTTAAATGTTCCAGATCATCAAATTAATATTTATATTTATTTAATATTAGACAGGGATAACCCACAAAGCACAAAATGCACTTTTCAAATGATGATTTATGAAAGATTGATTGAAAACCTATATCACCCCTGTGAAAAAATAATTGCCCCCCATATACCTAATAACTGGTTGGGTCACCCTCGGCAGCAACAACTGCAGTTAAATGCGAAATCTTGTGATGAGTATTTTATATCTCCATGGAGGAATTGTGGTCCAATCTTCTCTGCAGAATAGTTTTAATTCAGCCACATTAGATGGTTTTCGAGCATGCCCTTCTAAGGTCTTGCTCACAGCACAAATTTTGTCATTTGGTAGACTGGTAGCAATTACTTTTTCACTTAGGGCAAGGTGGGGCTGGACAACATTTTTCCTTAAATAAATTAAATCATTGTTTAAAAAGTGCAATTTATGTTTTCTTGGGTTATCTTTGAAATTAGTTTGATGATCTGTAACATTTAAGTGTGATAAATATTCAACAATAGAAGATATCTGTAGGCGGGCCAATACTTTTGAATCTGGAGACTTGGAAAGACTGTATTTCTAAAATGTTTTGCTTTTTTATGACTGCTACTTTCTATCAGAAAGTCTCATTGCAACCATAACTAAACATGATTTGTGTGGTTCATTCAGGAAATTGCTCTAAAATCAGCAACAAAGCCAGTGTGAGGAGTTTGAGGACACCAGTGTTTACAGCTTCCTTCCTTTTAAAAGCCGACACATACAATAGGTGCACGGTACCAACTAGAAAAGACAAAGCCAGGCCTAAGTGACACAGACAATGGGCCTGGCGTCTCTGGATGGGCTCCAGTTACACGACTCCATCAAAACACAACCAAATCACAAACCTGCTATTGGCAGCGCAGCAGATGGCCGGTGTTAAACCCTGCGATGGACTTCAAGCGGCTGGATCAATACCTCTCCCCTTCCAGGAGGAGATGGGATTACCCCAACCTGCTGCCGCGCTTCCACTCTCTCTCTCTCTCTCTTTTCCCATCAGCACAGGAAAACACTCACAGACACTTACTGTAAGCAGGCACACTTACTGTAATGGCACACACCTGGATGCAGATGCACACACTCCCGCGTACGCCCTCGAGAAAATTGGATGTTTGAGCCGAGCTCCAAGAAGCACTCAGTGAAAGTCGAGTGGTGACTCAGCAGTCAGATAACAGTGAGAGACAGCGGCATGGCTTAAGTCAAAGCAGAGAGAAAGGAGGGAGGATGGTGCATAAAAATAATAGAATGATTTTTTTTTTAAGCAAAGGTGCAAAAGAGGAAAATGATAATCTGAGCTGTCTGTCTTTTTGACAATCTGCCCTAGAATTAGTTAATAGTTTTTTGCCTATAAAGTCAAGATGCCTATTTTGTCTGAGCTCAAAGGAGACACATCATTGTTTGCATCTGAGTGTTACACCCAGTCATTTAAAGATTAGTTTTCCTCTTTGGCTTGTTGATTTTTCCCTTCTTCTCTTCTTCCCCCTCCCTCCTTTCTCCCATTATTGCCTCCATAATGAGGTCAGAGCACCATGGGGTCAGTTTTTTTTTAATAAAGTGCTTATCTGACCTTTTAATAGAACAGCCACATCATTTGTTTGTGTCTGTATCTCTAATTCAAAAATAGAAGTGTTTAATTCTTTATTGTGTGTGTCCCCCTGAGAGGTAATTCATTAAATGACATTTATTGTGTATTAATGGACACTTACGGCTGAGTGCTCACAGTGCAACGCGTCACTTTGCCTTTTTTTCTCTCCCCCATATGACAACTTGGCTTGAGGTTAAATCTTTTTACGCTCACACACATCATTCAGTCTTTCTTTTTCAGCCCTGTTTTAAGGGGAACCTAATTGAAAAACTAGGCATGTTGAGGGGGCCAGTGGTAAGTGAGATTCATGATGCGTTGCGGACACGAGGTCATACATCATACTTTGTGAGGCGGGCGACAGAAGCTGCCATTATTGGATCAGCACTGCTTCATTTAGTCTCCACACGAAACAGTCTGCTGCTAACGCCTGTGGACAGAGAGATGGAAGAGGGGAGGGGGAGATTGGAGGACGAAAGCTGGGAGGGAGAGAGACGGAGAGGCAGAGGAATGAGGCTTATGACAGAGAGAGAGAGAGAGAGAGAGAGAGAGAGAGAGAGAGAGAGAGAGAGAGAGAGAGAGAGACAAAATAGTCGTGTTAAAAGACATAGGAAGAGAGACAAGAGGGAGCCTGACAATGGAACAAAACCATAGTTGTCCACAATTTTCTGTAATTTAAGGTCATTTAATGACTTTTTTTTCTTCTTCCAGGCACATAATCTGACATAGAAGTCAAGTGTAAGGAAACGATGCATTAGTGATAATGGCCTGCAGCTTCCTGTTCATGCAGTCTTAGTCAACATTCACACAACAATTGTTGGAAAGCCCTCTAGTAGCTCCCAGTATTTCACATCTAACATCCAGAATTTAATTTGCATCCATCCGAACATCTGTCCTTCCACATTTACTCTAACAACTTTCATTTCCATTTATTAGATTGTGGCAGATGAAGGAACAATAGTCTCAGTTTGTTTGAATGCTTTTATAATTTAAGGAATACTTGTGCAAATATTTCATATATGCATAGCTCCAAGGACGGAATGACAAGTGCTTACAATTTCCTACATTGTGTTGTCAGTACTGAACTGGAAGTCCAATTCACAAAGAGATGGCGCTATCTGGTGGCTGTACTGTGAATCACATCTGTAAACAAGCAGCATGGTCTCTTTTTCTATGGAGCACCTTATCTCTGACTGGATAAATACATCAAACAAACTTGCACAGGGGTTTTATTATTATAATTATTACGCATTTTTGGCAGATTACTCATTTTTTAAGACTGTGTGGGGCTTAATTGGTCAAAGTAACATCCAACTTCTGATATTTCACATAATTTTAAATGCTAAAATACTGACCTGTGCCTGCTATATTTGCTGGAAGATTGACCTCAAAGTTTCGAGGCATTTCTCACCCCACAGATTTAATTTCCTGCATCTAAAATAAGTCACGAACTGATTCTATCAGCGCAGCAGTACACGTTCCCTAAACAAAATAAGGCTCATATCTCTATCTCAATTAAAATCTGTGGTCCTAATTAGAAGCTTCAGTGAGCAGGACTAACTGATGCATCTTGTGTGATATCTAAAATAAGGATTTAATGAATACCACAATTGGAGAGGAGAGTCTGAGTACACTGGAAACATTACAATTACATCTGTAACATGATGGACAAATGGTTTCATAAAAATGAAGATTAAGCTTTAGAGCTATTGCAAAAAGAGCAATTGGGTAGCATCTTGTTGTTTTTGTGTCTGTTTAAATGATATATAATAATGCTAATTTTAATAATCTGCATTGGTTGATCTTTAGCTATGCCAACATTCTGAATCTCCTTTCAAAAATGTTGGTTTATTATAGCAGTTATTATTTGTCTTATGTTGAATACCAACACCATAACTCAGGTGAGTTTAGTTTATTTTATGGTTCACTGGCTTATCACTATAATAAATGACTGTAGCAATACAGTCACATTCTTACAGTAGTGTAATGTTTTTCCAAAATATGGTTAAATACTATCATATCTGATGTTTCTTTGGAGACAAACACAAGTATGTTAACAGCAGGCTACTGTTAAAATGGATGTCGATACCACAGATCAGAAAGCACTATTTAGACACGCAAACTGATTTGGATTGGGTTGGATGCCCTGAGCCATTTTCACTTCTTTTTTTTCTTTAAAAGATTTTTTTCCCCCCCTTGGTGTCTTAAATATTTTATACATTGTTGCCTCTAAATAAATGTTTCCCGTTCATACAAATGTCACTTTCCTTGTCATTTTTTTCTTTATTGGTTAAAATTCTTCAGTGTTATATCCATTTTTAAATGATAAAAGGCATTGGTATAGCTAATTCTGATTCACAAAGATTAAAGACAGTGTTATTTATGGTATATGTCTGCAATTCACAGTAGCGTTTATACATTTTTAGAGAAGAAAACTACTGTTACAGTTGATTTTGACTACAGTGGCAGCAATATATAAATACATTGTATTATTAGAAAGTCAGAGTATTAAATAGTGAACCTCATATCTTACTGTAGGGTACTGTAATAAATCACACAGTACTGGTTAAGTAAATTATAATAGTAATACTGTAAAAATACAGTAAAATACAGGCAACCACTGCTGGCTGTATCATATTGTAACCTTTACATTCAGCAGTAGAATACAGAAATAGATTTTATAGTAGTATAGTAGTAGTAGTATAAATACAGAAAAGTAATGCCACCACTGCTGGCAGTATTTTGGTGTAATTTTGAAGGATAATTTGTTACAGTGAACGTTGCTGTTTATGTTTTTTTGTACTAGATGATGGCTTTACTTGAAATCATTAATTTGAAATTTTTATAAATCCGCTTATTTGCTTTCGTGCCTAAAGTTATAAGAGAAGATTAACATCAATCTCACATCTGTACAGTAAATAGGAAACTACAGTCAGCACCATGTTAGCGTAGCTTAGCTTAGCACAAATAGTTGAAACATTTTGTTTATCTCTGTGATAAAATCTATCTACCAGCACATCAAAAAAGACTTAATATTGGTTTGTTCACTCAATACAAAAACAAACAAAGAAAAAGATGTGTCACTATTTTTCTTTATGCTAAGCTACGTTAACTGGCGACTGTTTGCATTGAGCGACCAAACATGAGTGTGGTATTTATGTTCTCATTTAATTCTATGCAAGACAGTCTGATTGAACTTAAAATAATGTGAAACTCTTTCTTTAACAACATTCAGCTACAATCCCACTATGAATGAAATAATGCATCTTAAGCAAATGTTTTATTTACTTCAGTTCATTTGTAAATTTTTATTATATTTTTTTATTCATAACAGCAAGAATCAAATATAGCAATGCAGGCCCCATGAAAAAATGTGTCGGGAACTTTTTTCTTAACTACATCCATCCATCAAAGTTGGCACAGCGCACCACAAGTTAAATTAACTATCTTCATGACTTGAATTATTGCATGATGTTGTAGTTAATAAAACCACGGCAAACACATTCCCGTCAGCTTCAGAAGGTACCATTCCCCCACCTCTCTGTCATTTCTGGGTTCTTCTCACATTTCGTTCAGATGAGATTATATATTTTATGGCTTTAGACTGTTGCAATCAATGTTTTTTTCTCTATACACTCTTCCCAGACGAGGCGGCCAGCATTGCAAAACGCGCGACACATCCTTTCAGGGGGTGCTGGAACAGTAAAAACAAGCAGAAACAAACTGCGGCAGAAGACAGAATACATCATATTAGCACTACAAGCAGAGAAAACAAACAACAAACAAAAAAAAGTTCAGTTTATATTATATCATAAATGTAAGCATGCGTGCTTGTAGAAGATGAGAGATGACTAAGATGATCAGGTCAAAATTTCAAACTAAGGACTTAATGACCAAACTACGAAGCAGTATTCCAAACTGCGATTATTTCTTAAATTCTGCCTGATGTTCAACTACATTCCTGTTTGGTCAGTTTCATCTACTAGAAGCACAGCTTACAGAAACATAAAGAACATACTTATAGCTGTGGTGTTTGTGTTGCATGTATTTTAACTCTCCAAGTGGTGACACTTTAGTGAGTATACTCTCAGGAATTTTTTTTTCTTTTAAATAAACCACTATTCTATTTTTGTGTTTTTTATATATATTTTATTCCATTACATTGATAGAATATTGTATACTGTAAATACATCTTTCTTTGTAAATGTTTTCTTATTCAATATTACTGTGTTGTGATTTTTTTTTAAATGGTATATGTATTTCCTTTAACATGCACTCCTCTCTGAGTAAAGTAAAGAGACAGGACGTGTTGTGATTGGTTGGGCCTGGGAGGGCGTGGCCATGACACACAGACCTGTCTGTACAGGCAGGTTAGGGGACCAGACAAACCCAGTCAGGCCCTTACGCTGGAGGGTATAGTGGACGCCTCCTCCGGAAGGTTACCTGGCAAACTACAAGCTGCTGACAAAAAAGAAGAGCAACACTTGGCCTTTTCTGAAAGGGGTAGGAGAGTGAGAACTCAGTGCCCTTTTGATGCAAGCAATTTTGTTCAGCCTTTCATAAGATTTTTTTTGTTATCCTAGCAAAATTCCATTGTCATTATAGACATTATGTTTTTTTTTATTCAAAATAAGATCTCAATATACATGATTCTCTCTTTTTTGACTATGTACAGAAGTGCAAAAAAGTCAACCTTTGTCACCTTTTATCGCCTCGAGATTCCCCACCCCACCCTTGTTGTTTGCAGTTGGTTGAGTAAGACGTGAGTGTGCGGACTCAGCTCCTTACTCACCACGTTCACCTGACCCCGCCAGCAACGCCCCGAAAAGTGATCAAATATGCAGCTTGTTTTCCAACATGGCCCAATTTCCAGGGAGAGTAAAAATATTAAAACAATAGTTACTATTTGAAATGGATACAGTAGAAAATAACGTCTTTACTCTAAACATCTAAGAACTAGATTTTTATAATAGTCTTTTTTTTTCTTATATGACTAGTTACAAACCTTACAATCATTAAAATATTACTCGGTTATTGGCGTCGGTTGCCACAGTGACAACTTAGCCTCTCTGTTCTATTATTTCATCACTGTTAGATACTCATATAAAACATCTTTGTTCAAAGAACACAAAAAAGACTAGAGAAATGAACAATATGCATACAGTTCAACAATATGCATAACGTAGAAAATATTGAGTTTACAATCATAATCATACTAAAATTAACATTACATGGAATTTCAGGAAACTGTGCATGAGGAACACACAAACACACACTGTACCTTATATTCATTATAAGAAAGATAAATATAATAAGCAAAACTAAAAATCAGAACTAATATCAAAATATCATCCAAACGAAATAAAATAAAAACACTCCTCGTCTAAGGAAGAAGAAGAAAAAACTACGAGAAAGTTAAGAAAACACTGACAAAAAAAGTGACACTTACATAGTGCTGTGTGTGTGTTAATATGGCGTGGATTAGGCAACTGGATGGTTCAGAATGGCATGTTGCATTGTGCTGACCCGATGGTACATTCTAAGGCTTTGGATGAGTAATACAATCGTTTATATTCTTGCCACTTTCCCTGTATTATCCACCAATTTAAATATGCCTGAAGAACACCCAAACACAACAAAAAACAAAGAGTTCTAGAGATCTACTCTAAAGACCCGATCCTTCTTTGGGCTGTTAAATCTTTCAAATTTAGCCCCACTAGTCTAACCCCATAATACCTAATAACAGTGACACAAAAAGACTTTGGCGGACTATCTGAAAAAACAGTTCTCAGGTTTTAAAACAAATATTCTTAAATATGTCAAGACTATATATACACTACATTAAATCTACTTCGACAACCTGCCTCAAAAGATACTTAACAAATACAAATGAAAAACAAATCAGGTCATACAAATCACATATCCATCACCAGTTGCACCGCAGGTTTTGACTCACAGCAGTTTGGACACCGACTCTATTGCCCTGTGGCTTCAAAGCTATTCATCACACATCTCACACAGGCCAAAACCCCACATATACTACTCATCTGACTTCTAGAGTCAATAGAGAGATCTGCGTCAGTACAGATCCGGTCATTTCACGTCTATACGACTGACATCAACGACAAAATTCAAAGAAAAAAATAAATTTGAAAAAGCTATTTCATTCAGTAGAAGATTTGAGTAAAGCAGACAATCTGGGGAATCTAATCAGCAGTGGTGCTATTGGGAATCACAGGTAATGACAGGTCACGACGTTGGACACTACATGCTGTCCAAGAGAAAAATAGACGTATTAAAGGGAATTGTTGAATTGAACGCTTTGTAACACTGCTTAAATACCATTCATGTGTGTTGAGATGTATGGCACTTGACAGGGACGCCTGCAAGGTTAAAGACATGTGCTTAAGAGATAGAAAGGTAGGCTACAAAGGTTTGAAAGACACCTCACAGACATTCAGTTGCTATTTTGCCTCTGAGTGCACCCATGTAAATTCCCTTATCACTGGTTGAAAAAAAGTAAAACCATAAACAAAATTGTTGTGCATGCATATGTGATTCAGTCAGATCATTCGTCTCTTTTACCTCAACTGAAATACAAGGTGCACCTTTGTGTAAACAAATAAACACATTTAGGTCGACGACCAACAACCGATGAAGAAACAAACAACATAAGTCATGATTCTTGGTCTATGGACGTACCAATTCAGTCGACTTCTCCGACGACCGCTCCAAACGTTTACTTTTAATGTTAACATTCAAAGTGTGTCTGGTGAATAAAGGTTAGTCGCCTCTACAGAACGAAAGGCAGTCTTTGATGCAATGATGTTCTTTTTCTGTTGTCGTGTAGTAGTGCGCATGAAGTACACATGAAAACACTTCTAACAAACTGTGCCTCCTATGTTAACATGCAGATTTATTCCAAACCAGTGCTGATTTGGTTTTTCCCATTTCGCTCTTGATGTTACGGGCATGAAGGGTGACCGCTAATCGTGGACTCGACACCAGCACGCTCCAGTTCCATCTGAGAAAAAAAGTTAACAAAACAGAGCAAATTAGATGTAATGGAAGTGGACAAGCGCCTAAGAAGCTTACTGTTGCTGAGATTCTTGATTTTCCGTTTGTCAGTTGCAATCTGACACTGATAATGAATAACTCAGCAAACTCCAAATTACAGTCAGTGGCAATATTTTTCTTAAAAGAGTTTACTTCAACAGTATTGGTGTATAATATAGTTGAAGTTAGAGACAGATCATGGATATAGCTAAAACATGTTGCATTACCCCTGAACACTGGCATCAGACATAATGTGAATCATGAGCTGCAGAATTGTCCAATATGAGTGTAATTGTTTGGGGTACACGGCTGAAATTGTATATTTTTGATAACATGTTATACAGCAATCAGGCATAACATGATGACCACCTGCCTTAATTTTGTGTTGGTCCCCCTTAGGTGGTCAAAAATGCTATGAACCATTGGGCATGGACAAGAGGACCTCTCAGGATGTCCTATGGGGTCTGGCACCAGGACGTTGGCAGTGGATCTTTTGGCTACTCTGGCTTGTGCAGTGGGGCCTCTGTCAATCAGATTTGTTCCACTGCATCCTGCTGATGCTTGATCAGAATGGGGTCTAGGAAGTTTGGAGGTCAAATCAACATCTTGGGCCATTGTCATGTTCCTCAAGATGTTCCTGATTGTTTGATGTTTTTGCCATGTGGTGGGGTGCATTTTCCTGCGGGGGTAGGCCAGTTACATTTGGGATTGCCATTTGCATGAGGGAGTGTGCTTGTTCTGGGACAATGTTTATTTGGGTGTCTAAGTCTCATCAACACGGATGCCAAAATCTAAGGTTTTCCAGCAGAACACCACATAGTACCAATATGATCAATGTTATTCACTTCACCTGTCAGTGGTCAGAATGT
>OMNN01028676.1:17920-28787 GCA_900302755.1 Chromis chromis | reverse complement strand
CACCCAAAAAACGTATATTCGTCATTAATTAGACCTGAATATCCATGGCTGCAGCTCCACTTTTAGCATTTAGCGTCTCGCACCCCCCACCCCCACGAGCCGAATATTCAGATATTCATCATTAACTGGACCCGAATATCTGGAGCACAGAAATTGCTATTCAGATGGGTGGACATGAGCTGCTTGGCGGAGGTCTGCGCTCTCTGAGTGCTTTTCTAGTTTGATTAGCTTTACTCCCAGCTAGCATGGAACGTTCCCACAACATCATCTAACATTCCCTACAAGTTCTAGAAATTGTTTTTAAAAGAAAACATGTCAATCAAATTTTCAAAGAATGTTTTGAGAATATTTTTATTTCTAATAATGTTACTATAAAGTTAAAATCATGTTTTAACATCAGAATTCAGAGGAATTTGAGAGGAACACAAAATATGTTCCATAATAACAAAGGAGGAACGTTCTCAAATCAGTATTCAAAGAATGTTGACTCAGAAGATTCTTTAAGACGTTCTTGTAATGTGATATAATAACAAAGGTGGAACATTCTTCCTGCAATGTCCTGAGGATGTTTTGGGGATGTGGTCGATGGAACACATTATAGAATCTTTACAAAGTTCCCACAATGTTACATGATAACAAAGGAAGAATGTTCTCAGTGCAACATTCAATTCTGAGAACGTTGGGACATAACAGTCTAACAATGTCAACACCAAACAATTTTAAAACATCTTTATTTAGCCTACCTTTAGGAAGAACATTGTAGGAACTTTGCAGAACTTTCTTAGTGTTTTGTAGCAAAAACATTCTAGCGAGGCTTTGATTTCTAACATAAATGCAAAGTCTGTTTTTCTACGTGTTTTCTAACAAGATCTTCCTCGTTGTGTTGACCTTAGGGTGCACGTCAATCACTACAATGACACACAATGAACCGAGGGGTCAGGGGGTCACTGTTTCATCCTGTTGTCCATCAGCTTGTCTTGCAAGGCCACACAGGTATATATGTGTGTCATTACAACACACTGAGCAGCAGTTGTGGATTGAATCCATACCTGTAGACTTTGACTTGACCAGAGGTTCAGTGTGTGAACCTAAGGTTAGCTTGAAGGCTTGTTGATTTAAGTGGAACCTGGAACTCTAACTGTTGAGATGAAGAGATGAGGAACCAGATCAGTTCAAGGGCAGGGACAAGATGAGACACGTCCGTATGTAGCTTCTGTAGTTATCAGTCTAAAAAAGTGACGTTAGTTAATGGGTTTCTTCCATAAACAAGACTTCACCTGCATGAATCAACTCTCGTCCCTACAAATAGAGTACCTCGGTCAGAAACAATTCTTTACACGGAAAGCAAATACACATATTTATTAAACTACAGTCTCATATAAAGATTCTTCACCAGAATTAGAACTTTTATATTTTTCTATTTCATATTACAAACCTTGTACAATGTTGACATATACACAATAATTCTTTTAGCTTCTAGTCACAATTAAGAGCACTTTCATGAAAGCTGTAATAAATTATTATAAATAATGAGGTCAATTACAGCTGTAAAGTAAGATTTTTTTAAATGTTCTAAAAATGTAAAATCAGTCAAGAAATACACAATTTTGACAAACAAAACTTCTGGCATTATTTTCTATAGTTTTCTTATTGATAGCAATTTCTATTAAAGGTCTCAAATCAAAAAATAAGTTGGTAAGGTTGGTAAGTTGGAATTTCAGTATAAAACCCTTTAAAAAAAGTTAAAAACATGTTGGGTTTTGTTGTTGTTGTTGTTGTTTTTTTATCCACAGCAGTTTCATAAAATAGTTGGTCACTGTAGTTTATAGGTAACATAACTCAAACTATAGAAAACTGTGCATTTGTAGGAGACTATTTTCAGTGGTGGATTAATCCACATTTAGTGCTGTAATGAGTCATTGTTCAAAAATAAAATACATAGTTTTATTCATTATAAAACTATGTATTTTAATTATTTATCTAATTCCATACATCTATTATGGGCTGCACGGTGGCTCGGTTGTTAGCACCGTCGCCTCACAGCTAGAAGATCCCCGGTTTGCATCCCAATTAGGACACTTGGGATCTTTCTGTGTGGAGTTTGCATGTTCTCCCAGTGCAGCATGGATTTTCACCGGGTACTCCAGCTTCCTCCGTCCAAAACATGCTGAGGTTAATCGATTATTCTAAATTGTCCGTAGGTGTGAATGTGAGTGTGCTTGGTTGTTTGTCTCTATGTGTAGCCCTGTGATAGACTGGTGACCTGTCCAGGGTGTCCCCTGCCTTCGCCCGAGTCTGCTGGGATAGGCTCCAGCCCCCCCCGCAACCCTGCAGAGGCTTAAGTGGTGTATAGATAATGGATGGATGGATGTTTTTGGACTGTAAACCAGTGAAAACCCACACTGCACAGGAAGAACATGCAAACTCCACACAGAAAGATCCCAGGAAGGTGGGGACATGAACTGGGGATCTTCTAGCTATGAGGCAATGGTGCTAACACCATGCAGCCATATTTATCTAACTATTAATTGAAAAAAATGTCCAGGGCTTGTAACACAGCATAATGAGGCCGGGTTGAGTTGCACCAACCTGCTGATTAATGCAGACACAGTTTAGCTTAAAGTGACAGGAAGCTGGACAGACAGGATGCTGAACAAACAGACCTTTTCTGTCACTACTGAGTTCACGGCTTCTCTTTGACGCCTGTGGTCTCAAGTGTTAAGAGTTCAAATTCCTCAAAATCAAAACAACATTCTTTTCAGTTTTTCACCTTTCTGAAGAAAAGGCGGTTTCCGCTGATGGAAGACGGAGATACAGGTGTGAGTGACATCTCTACAGCAGGAGGAAGAGGAGGAACATAAAGAGTATCCCTTAGCTTAACCCCACTCTCAGCTTGTATGGTAGTAATCGAGTTTATAATATCTAATCACAGCCTTCTCCCAAACCTTTGTGTTCTCACCTCAATGGCAGAGTCACGCCCGCATTCTCTCATTATGTAGACTGCAGAGTAAATGGTCTGTGTTGTTGTGGTTTCAGTTTATGCTGATACATAATGTGTAAAAGACACGCAGCCATTATTTGTGCTTTTTATCACGAGGTATTGAAATCCCAGAAGAAGTACATTTGGTGTCTTTTTCCAGTCATGTCTCCCAAAAATTATATATAATCAACAAAACTGTATTCCCAATTCCATTTGAAAGAAATGTATTTTCTCCAAGTGAAGTGACAATATTACACCACAATGTTTATATTAGGAGGTTGGATTGGTGGTGTGAACCTTTGTCTGGCACAGTGCTATGGGGTTTGTGTTCTGTGCCTGGCCATTACTATTTCGCTTAAATTTTGTTTTTACTCGCTGTTTACTTTTGTTTTTTACTTGCTGTTTGTATAGGTTTAGGCACCAACCATAACCTAACATTAACAACATATTAGAAATTTTGTTACACTTTGGAAAATAGAATGGTTTAGGTTAAACTACACTGTTTAGGTTAAACTACACTGTTTTACAACATGTTTGAAGCTTCATGCCAATTTTCAGAGTTACCATGAATCCTGCCCCATATTATTGGGTAACTAAAAAAGGAGTGCCACTTGGCAAGCAATATGATAAACAGCAAAAATATGTTGATTGTATCTGTAATAAAAATATACTCTATTAACCTTTTATACAAATATGTGATGATTAAAAAGTTTGAGTGTCCAGTAATTTTGTATTGCGTGATCTCATGTGACTTCGCCAAGGTCAGATAAGCGGAGGAGAGAAGCACAGCGTACAAACCGTGGAACAAAGATAACACATGCCGTCTGTGTAACTCACCCTTATGAAACTTTTGTATTCTTGTATAAAAACCTCACTGTTTCTTATTTTTGCTAGTCACTTGCTCAAGACTCCTGTGCATGTTGACCCCTTGCTGCAAGTAAAACATTGCTTTGACTTGAGAGACGACTCTGTGTGATGATTTAGGAGCAGTTAGGACACCACTGAAGAATTTTCCTAACAGTATCCCAAGATCTAGGTGAAAATATATTTCCTATAAAATGTAATTTAGAATGTAGTTTAGCTCTATAGGACAAACCCTAAATGACATCAGCTCAGTGTGGTGACTTCAGCCATCACCATCTTGACAGTGCTTCATTCCTCCAAACTCTGGCTAATCCAAAAAAAAGTTGCCCGTGCTCTAACAAAAAGAATTAGTGTGGGTTAAGCTGAGGTGGGCCATGGACTGTCCTGTAACAGTACCCTCCTATCACTCAAGGAGCTACATCCTTAATTTGAAGTATTAATACAATTGAAATGGGTGCATTATATAAAAATTCACCCACTATACAGTTGCCACAAATGGAAGAATTAGTTATAGAGATCAAAACGTTTTTTGTACCAGACTGTAAACATGTTTGTTTCTGCTGTAAACTTAGGCATTTTAGCATGGGGGTCTATGGTGATTGACTCGCTTTTAGATTTGGCCTCAAGTGGCCTTTCAAAGAACTGCAGATATGGCACTTGTGCACTAACTATATTTTTCAGCCATGAAAGTTGTCATTCAATAGGCTCATCATCTTCTCATCACACAGGGCACCATATTTCTAGATTACAACAAACTTGGCCTATGTGGATTTGTTATTGATGATGTTTGAGACTATTTCTTTTGTCATACAGCTAAGAAACAAACAACTGCTTTTCCCTTTACACACACATAGAATTACTTACACCCGGTGAATCATAGGATATTTCTTAAAAAAGACCTCCAAGACATAATCAGTTTGAGTTTGGAACAAGTAAAGATAAAATTTTCATGAACAAGTAACTACTACTTGCTCAAATAATAACCCCATCACTGCAGGCACTTAAACGACAGAGGAGATGTTTGTCTTAAAAGTTTAACTTTAGCTTAAACTGTAAACTTCCCTTGTAAAATCACACAGCTCATGTGCAAGGCTTCTCTTGCAGAAATAAATAGAATGTAATTCAAAACTAGGAAATGCAATAACTCTGGTGATCCTTTGAATTTTCCTGATCATGATGAATATTATATCATTGAGCATGCGTGCTGCTCTTAGGCCCCTGTGCTTTGCTGCAATCTACTACAGCCACTATGGCTGTAGGTTTGTTAAAATACAATTTAATATTTGTGTTTTTACCTGCCTCACACCATTTCCCATAATCTCCAGACAATCATGGGTTAAAAATTACCAACTTGACAGAATGAGGGTAAAGTAAGAACACCAGAGAGACAATGTTTTAGACAGCAAAGATCACAACTAAATTTTAGGAAAGCTAAGGTTAGAAAGGGCATTTGGGGATAAGAATTAACCAAATCATAATGTGACAATAAGCAGTTTAGATGGGTACATTGTAATGGGAGCTGTACTTTTAACATCTGATAGAAAGAGCTGTTATGTAGCAAACATTTTTTCTTTTTTAGAATGACTACTGGAAGTAGTTCACATTTCCCCCCATACTTTTGTCCTTGCAGTGTTCCAAAATAGGAGTTAAATAAGTTAAACCAAACTTTAAAGTCAATTTAACTTAACTAGCACTGTCAACTTGTAAGGTGAGTTGAAGAGCTTCAGACCACCTTAAAAAGTACAGTAGGAGGAGGCAGGGCTAGTCGTGACCCTGCCTTATTAGGCCCTGTAGGTGTGACCCAGCAGAACAAAAACACACATGTAAGACCATCTCTTGTGTTGTCTGTGAGCACACACACACACCAGCCTCCTGTCTCTGCACTGAGGACACCCCTGTGTGTGTGTGAGAGAGACAGAGTGTGTCCAACTTTCTGTCCTGGATCTTTAATCCCTTTCATCAAGAACAAGCCTCACTGAGCCTCCACTCCTCATCTCAGCAGGAAGAAAACATGACTGACTCGGCAACCAACATGCGGCTGAAGCTGCCGATCACCTGCTTCATCCTAGAGATCATCCTCATCATCCTTTTCGGCGTGCTGGTGCAGTACGACGATGAAACAGACTCAAGGGAGTGGCATAAAAAAAACCACTCTTCTGAGTATGAGAATGACTTCTACTACCGCTACCCAAGTGAGTGTCCTGTGAATGTCTGGAGGCAGTCAGGCAGTCAGGGTCAGGGGTCAAGATGCTCTTATTGTTTGATTTTAAGTAACAGCATCAAGATGAAGAATCTAGCAAGACTCCAGACATAAGTTTGGACGCTGCATAATATGCTGAAAATGTTTAAATATCATGCATATTTGGAAATAGTTAAGACTTTTAACTTACCTCAATGCAACTAATCCATCATTTTGTGCTGTATTTTAGAATCAGTTGCATCTTCATTGGAGGATGCAAATCCATAACTACAACTCCCATCATGCCATTCTACCGCTACCTTGTTTTAGGACATGCAGTGCATATCAGAATTAAGAAAAGAGGAACAAAAGCGAGCAAATGTGTATGAACATGTTGCAAATTCAGAATTTTATTAAGTTCAGACTCTAAGATAAAGACTTTTTTATATTAACTTAGGTGATATTGGTCCTTAAGTAAACATGCTGTGTTTGAGAGTCAGTAGTTCTTCATAAAATAGCCACAAACATTTGAACCTTGTCTTTTAAGTCATGTGCTAATACTGTCTTTATTGAAAGCCAAACTTCATTTGTGTCTTTTATCAGTTTTGATTTAAGAACAAACAGTTGTTCAACTAAAAAGCTCAATTTTATGACTATCTAACTCACCACAATACAGAGAACCACATATTGTAAAGTAGTAATTTTGTTGTTTTTATTGCCTGTTGCTGTTGGGGTGTGGCCTTGCTAAAATGTGCATCCTTTTCAGGACTGAAGACAGTGTTTGTCTTTCTAATCATACTGAACACAACTCACTAACACTGAAATCTTACCCTCTCTTGCATGCTCCTTCAGTGATTTTTACACTCTTGTAAGTATGCAGTGCTTGCATGCAACCTGTTCTTTTGTCAGCATATTAACACCATCATTTTGTCTCAGAAGTGTTGTGTTCTGTGTAAAAGGACAAGAAACTGCTGAGTTGCATCACAGCAGCTCTCTTTCCACTAATTGGACAAGTCCTATTCTTTGTGAGTGGACATTTCATGGAGTTGTCTTCCAGTCCGCTGCTGTCCCATAGAAGCTGATCCATGGGTCTCTCTCATCATTAATTTCCTGATTCATATGAATTGATGGTGTAGAAAAAACACATTCTTTTTTTTCCTGCACCATACTCATTACTGCAATCATACAACAAATTTTCCATTCGCACTTGGTGTACACAAAACTTAGTTGTTTTTAAGCACAGACTAAGGGTCAGTTTGACAAATTCATGTCTGAATTTCAGACTAAATAAGCATTTAAAAAATATCTTTATAACTACAAACATGCAAAAGCTAATATGACATGAAAGAATTGCAATTCCTCCCTAATTACCTTATTTTAATATGATAAGCAGGTTTTTGTATAGTATAGGAATGGAACAGCACTTTCATCGAATAGAAACTTAAAGTTTCGTTCTTTAGGCCACTGAACCACTTGTCTGATGATCTCGCTCCACCTTAACAAACCTTAACTAACCTGACTGAGGGCTGGTGGGCGCGTCTTAACAAGTCAGACTCTGTCAGTGCTTTACCTACAGGCGTCTCTCTCTTTCTCAGGTGTGTGGTGTCCTGGGGCAAAGCAAAGAATTATGGGAATGTAGGGAGATGATCGGCCTTTTCTTACTTAACACTGTTTAAATCTCTCACTGTAGTGTGGTTCCTGCCTTCTTCCTGTCAGTCACTGAACTTTTCACCTTTAAGCAACTAAGCTCAGACGAGACTGAGCTGACATGCAGGGCTTTGAACACACACATTTAACCAGCAACTTAAATGTTTTTTTGTTGTTGTTTTTTTTTTACTGCAGCTAAAAAGGCCTCTGAAACTGCATCAAAATGTCACTAAATCCCAGACTGTTTGAATTATTTAAATGCACCGAAATCCACCATAACGCATGAAAAATGTGATATGATCGTGAGAAAAAAATAACAGCTTTGGTTATTTAAAAGGCCTAAAATGCAACAAATGCCTCAAAACCTATAGCCAAAATGCTGGGGCCTGCACATAGAGCTGCAACCTGCATGATATGTCCCCTGTGACCTGCTACACAAAGTATTCTGACCAACAAACTTTTAATTTTAGATTAGAAATCTTAGTCTTTTGTGGCAGATCAAAATGCATCATCAGTCCACTCATATGTCACCTGCTTAGCTCAATAGTAATAGTAATGTCAGGTTGGTTCACCCCTTGACTCCAGATGGAAATATTCTGTATTTATGGAATGAATTGCAAAGAAATTGCTTTTAGGGCTCATGAGAAGTTATCCCCTGACTTCTTTTCTAGTGCCACCAACAGGTTGGCATTTGGTACAAGATACTCATGTTCCCCTGAGGATAATCACTTTGCTCACCCTTATCTATCAGTATCACCAGGTCAAAGACTTTATTTGTTCTTTACTTTGATTTATGACAAAATACCTACAAACTAATCACATCTGCAAACAGATAGGAATAGACATTAGCTATACTTTGTGTTGATTCCTAATCAGCAAATGTCTGGCTGTAGACTCAGCCTTGCTGTATTTTCTGTCATCGGTGCGCTCGGTTGAATTTCCTTGTGAGAATCATTAACAGCATTCATTTTAACCAACATGTCCTTTAACCTTAAGGAAAAATAGATTGCCCCCCCTTCAAATGTGACACACAGGATGTGACCAGCAGTTACTTGTGTCAGAGTGCAACATTTTACCAACTCAACTATCCACCCCAGTCATCTTTCTAAGATTTTATGAGACGGACAACATCACAATACTCCCACCTTTACTTCTAACCAAAGTACATTTTTTGCACAGTCACATGATGAAAAGCAGACATTAGGTCGTTTTAAAGCTTTTAACAGAAGACAAATTGTCTCCAAACCTGCTTTAAACCACTGAAGTTGACAGACCGTCAGAGATTTAAAAAATAAAGGCAGAGAGTAAAGGTCCATTAGATTTAATGGTGTCAGATAATGTTTAACCTGACACCTTTATTGTCACGGTAACTGATCCAGGAGTTCACCTTCATGTGTCAGGGAAAGGTACACAACCTACATTCTCCATCCTTATTGCATGCATGAAAAAAAACTGCAATAAACAGGCAAGTTCACACTCTACTGGGCATGTACATCTCTCCCCCCCCCCACACTTTTTGACGATATCAGAAGGCTGTGCAGATTGTAAATCCACTGTTGGTGGTCTTACAGTCTATGTATTGTCTGTTATATGTGCTCCTGTGAGATAATGATGGTATGTCTACTGAAAATATGCCTCGCAAGTCTCCCTCTTGCACAACGGATCACCTGAAGGTGAACAAAGCAGTGATGAAAGAGGCTGTCTGAGAGGTCACAGGTTAGATCTCATTCCCTACAGCAGAAAAACATTCCTTTTAAATTGCTCATAATTAAGAAATAGCTGCTTCTGGTTTAGTAAAAATATATTTGTTAATGTGTATTGAAGTAGAAACTCCAAGAGAAAAAAAAATAAAAAAGGAACAATGTGGCATCAAAGTAAGATGATAGTTTGAAAGAAATCATTTGCAAATATATATATGAAAAAGTAAATAAAGGTAATTTTAGAGGCAGTTACAATTCCATGTTATATCTTTATCTAAGACAGGTTCTATTTGTTTTATCTGTTGAGTTTTACTGTCACATATTGCTGTTATAGTTTCCTGTTTAACTGACAGGAATGAAATAAGTTCATCTTGTTATATCAACTCACGATGGCAAAATGTAAAGCGTACGGTAGCTTAAAATATTATTACAGAAATCTGATGACAGTTAGACTCTATCTACCCCACAGAGCCTGTTATTGCTTTTATTGTATGATGTCCTCCTGGGCCACTGGGAACCGCGTGTATCTGGGCCAAAATGCCAATGGGGACGCTGGCAACACCTCCGCGTGGCCATGCCAATTAACTGTCACCATGGCGACAGCAGCCAGGGCACAGTGCAATATTGTGTATGGCAGTTTGGGACAAATAATGAGAGTTAGAAAGCAGTGCTCTCAAACTGTGTGAACCATGAGGAAGCATCAGTTTGCAAGTTCAGAGAGTTCAGATCCAGAATGGAAAGAATTTCTGCTACATATGTGAAATGGGCTTTCTATAGAGTGGACCAACTATATAAAAAAAATTAACTCTAAATATAAACTTATTAAGCAATGAGTCTCCAAGTATGAATATCTTAATGGAAGACCACTTTACATGAGTCCCACTGTACAGGACTGAGACACAAGTGAACCTGATGTCCCCGTTTACCAAAGCTTATGTAACGGCTCATTCAAAGAGAAAAGCCTGATTTTAATGACAAAGCCCTCAAGTGACACAGTTGTGGGCAGTGAGTGGGTGCTTTTGTTGATAGAGGCTCTTGAGGAGAACATTTGAGGTTGATCTAAATTACTGGCATCCTCCCTAAGTGCTGTCAGCACATACTGTACAACCACAAGAGGTTTAACTGACAAGGAACAAAAGAAAATGTTAATGTCATTTGTAAGCATTTGTTTATCATCTAGGCTAACCACATGTGCATACTGCATGGGAGCAAATGCTGTTAGGAGTGAGGCCCACGGTCTGATTGGTCTCACTGTCTAATAAAGATAAATATAACAACAACAACAAAAAGAACAAAATCCTTAAAAAATTAATCATACTAATCAATACAGAGCGGGAGGAAAACTTACAGAAGTAGCACTCCTACTACTAAGATTTTAAAATTTGTTGTTGTAATTTATTAATATCATTATTTACAATTGTAAAGCATTTGAATTAATTTTACAAATTATATTTAAGATACTGAAACAATAAATTCTTAGAGGATGAAAAAAGCAGT
>OMNN01028676.1:0-17900 GCA_900302755.1 Chromis chromis | reverse complement strand
AGTTTCTGACATTTTACAAGCCATTATTTTGAAATGATAAATAAAATTATCATTAGTCCCTACATTTTTTGTCTGACGTGTAATTAGCAGACATTATGTAGTACATTTTTGATCACCCACATTTGTAAATGCAGATTTTTAGGCAGCAATTAGGGCTGAGACATTCAGGTCCAACATCCAAAGAGAGTTTGGTGTCATCTGCATAGCAAAGAAACTTTATATTGAACTCACAGTTGGACCCTAGAGGTGATGTATTTTTTTTAAACCTGTAAAGTCGTGGATCCAGATGTGACTCTTGTTGAACTGGAATTTAACATTCAAAATTTGAAGGATTTATTCATAAAAGTTGCTTTCTTATCGAGTTGCTTTCTATCGAGTAAAACCAGTTTAAAGTTACGCCTAAAGGCCTTAACCGTTTCTTGCCCCCTAATTGATTAATACACATGTTTTGAGCAACATTCTATTTAGGAATGTGGGTTGTCTCACATTACAGATAAGTCAAAGTAATTTACAACTTCTGGGACAGTTTTTTATCCTGTCATTTGATCAGAAAGCAGACTGAAAACAATTAATATCTAGTTTTGGTCCTCCAGGCTCATGAGCTCCTTAGGTTTAACTTGTGTTTTCTACAACGTGCAGGTTTCCAGGATGTGCATGTGATGATCTTCATCGGTTTTGGCTTCCTCATGACCTTCCTGCAGCGGTATGGCTTCAGCAGCGTGGGATTCAACTTCCTCATTGCAGCCTTCGCATTGCAGTGGGCCACACTTATGCAGGGTTTCTTCCATGGCATGCATGGAGGCAAGATCCACATTGGGGTGGAGAGGTATGTGATAAACACAAACAGACACACCTGAACAAACAAAAGTAGTTTACACATTTTGCATATTCAGTATATTGCATTTCACTATCAGCTGTCCTGTACACATCCTAGGGCACATTCACAAACACACACAAACTGCTTTCTTTCATTATTCTTACTTTTACCACACAATGACAGCAGCTCAATGAGCCATATAATACAGAAAAAGAAAGCTAAAACCAAAGGGTTTTTGTTCAGATTTCCAGAGAAGGTCTAGTCCTTGAATGGATTTCACAAGATTTAGAAAAGTTTCATCCTTAGTCTACACACCAACCTAATAGCAATTTTGTGAAGTTCATAATGTCAGTTTTTGTTTCGTACATCAGTTAGCAAATCCTTTGTTTTATAGTCCTTTCTTACAAGGAATGTGGGACAGAGTGTTTTACAGAAACCATGAGAACTGTTCATTCCCTGAATTTGTTTTATAATTATCTACTTTTGCAGTGTTTATTGCTAAGCAATTCAAGGCCTCTTTGAGTGTCTTTTAAGTTGCTTATCTTGTCTATAAAAGTAGCCTTAATTATTTTTTAGCCACTTGGGGAAATGGAAAAAGCTGTAAACACAGCACTGACACCACCTTTCAAGCCACCTGATATATGCAAGACCAGTATTAATTTACTTTTAATGTCTAAAATTACATATACAACATACCAAACACAGGATAACAGCACTAGCAAAGAGGAAATGTGTTTTTGTCATATTGTCCATGCCCTGTGCAGTTTGCTGCAGTAACATCTCCTCTTTCACTCGTCTTTCAGTATGATCAATGCTGATTTCTGCACTGGCTCTGTGCTGATCTCATTTGGAGCTGTTTTGGGTAAAACCAGCCCCGTTCAGCTGCTGGTCATGGCGATGTTCGAGGTCACACTGTTTGCAGTCAATGAATTCATCCTGCTGTCTGTTCTGGGAGTAAGTGACTGTATAAACACATTATGTAATAATTACATGAAAATCTCTTTGGGACTTGTATTGTCAAGAAATTTAGCATCCAGCAGTAGAAGATTTTGGTCTAAAATTCTAAAACTCTTTCACTTGCACTTAGAGAGTTTTTTTTTTTTAACCAAGTTGTGAATTAACTCTGTTCCAGACCAAGGATGCTGGAGGCTCCATGACCATCCACACATTTGGAGCCTACTTCGGCCTGATCGTGACCCGAGTCTTGTACCGGCCCAACTTGGACAAGAGCAAACACAGGAACAGCTCAGTCTACCACTCTGACATGTTTGCTATGATCGGTAAATATCCTGTATAGCTGGAGCTTTCTTTACAAAATAAAAGTAAAAAATAAAAGTACTTAATATGTTTTATATTATTAACCCAACAGTGTTCTCACTTAAAGAGTCACTACACCCAGGGTAAAAATCCTCTCTTGTGCTGTTAAGTGTTTACTACATGTTCTGTCAACACCATAAAATATGCAATAGTACTCTACAGTGTTAGATTGAGCCTTTTCTCATTCTTT
This sequence comes from Chromis chromis, assembly GCA_900302755.1. Lineage (NCBI taxonomy): Eukaryota > Metazoa > Chordata > Actinopteri > Pomacentridae > Chromis > Chromis chromis. The sequence goes on along the minus strand of OMNN01028676.1, from coordinate 15,576 downwards.
TGTGTCATTCCTGATATAAAATCTTTCAAAAGAGGCAGCTAAACATGGGCATTTATAGTTTTTGCTGCTATTTTTGGGGGGAAATTTTGCAGCGCTCTCAGCATTTACTTAAACTATCTTTAGGAATAAACCACTAAAATGCTGTTCTTACTATTGTGCTTCCACATAGGTACCATCTACCTGTGGATGTTCTGGCCCAGCTTCAACTCTGCCATCACTGCTCACGGAGACGACCAGCACCGCACAGCCCTGAACACCTACTACTCCCTGGCAGCCTGCACTCTGTCCACTTACGCCATGTCCTCCCTCACAGCTCACGATGGCAAGCTGGACATGGTGAGAACACAGGATTGTTATTCCTGAACTAAATTGTGGTTTCCAAAATCACACCAAGAACAACTCATACTGAGTCAGTGTTACTATAGTGAAGGTGCTGAAGTAAAGACAAAAGAACTAGGAAGGCTTTCGTAACATCTTGGTTTAATGTCAGCAGAGTGGATCTCAGCTTATCAGGTTACAAAACACATGACAGAGTTACTCAAGAGCTGATGAATAAATCACCTGCAGGATCACACCCCTGCAAAAACTATGGCTTAGTCACATGAATACTGGCTGTCAAGCTCATCTGTCAACAGTAAATCAACTTGAAATCTAGAAGTGACGCTCCTGCACTGATACTAATCAAAACCTGGGAGGGAAATATATTCAGTGCAGTAACTTCACAGAGACTGTGTAGATGCCACACAGTATAGGCTGTTGATAGTAAAGACAAGCTAATCACCTGAAGGAATCAACTTGTCTCTGATGCGTTCCACATGTTTGCAGCCACACAGTGTGAAAGAGGCTGCAACATATTACAAATCAGAGCGTCTCATCTGGTGCGTACATGCATTTTTGAAGTTGCTCCCTCTGCAGCTGTGCACACCTATTTCCTTATAGTTCAGTCACTTACTCAACAATGGGAGAAAAATACAACTTTGTCATTTTGCAGATGCACAAACTTTTTCATGAAAATGGGCACATGGGGACAGTTTTCCAAGCAAATAGGTTTTTATATTTTTAAGAAGTTATTATCACACACAAAAAGTAATGCAAACTAAAATATTTTCTGTACACAGTAAACTTCTTACAGCAATTCAACTGAGACAAAAAAAAAAAGAACTTGAGAATAAAACTGCACACACATTAACATGGATAATAGTGAACACACAAATATAGTTTTGGAGCACAGAATTGATGTTTGTTTGCTAAAATTAATTGTTGTGTTAATAGTTTCTCTACAAAAAAGAATTTAGATGCTTGCAAAAAACAACAACATTTTTTTCTTCAAAAGTGAGACACACATATGTTTGCATTATGTTTGTTGTGTTGTTTTGACTGCACCTGACAAACCTTTCATTTATGTGAATCATGCAAGATTTATTATAAAGATGGTCTTTAATTTGGCTAAATGCACAGTAAGCTTATCTGCTATTTGACAAATCCTTAAATTGGTAAATGATTTGTGTGTTTATGCAATGTTTGATTTAAGCCCCTAGTGTCAGTCATCAAATTTGGTTCTAATTGTTGGTGTTTTGTAGCTGCTTTTGAACTGCTTAGTGACTAATTTAAATCAGCTGGCTGAGTCAGCCATGGTCAGGATTGTTTAGAAATATTGTGGTAATGAGTTCCTGTCCCTTATTGTTCCTGTGAAATCTGCTCACAGGTAGTCACATTTAAAAATCACTTGGTTTCTTAACCTTCAAGAAAAATAGAAATGTTCTCTCACTAGTACTAGTAGAAGCTCAACAGTAACCCTTTGTTTCAAGACTGACAGAGAGGTGGAGGAATGTTAGCTCAAAGATTTCTGAACACAAATCATACACTGTAGTGTACAGACAGATGTTTTTTTTTGTTTTTTGTTTTTTGTTTTACAAATGCAATATTGAAAGTTGCACAGAATTAAGAAAAATGCTTATTGTCTCTATTTTAGGTCCACATTCAAAATGCTGCCCTGGCCGGTGGAGTCGCAGCAGGAACAGCTGGTGAAATGATGCTGACACCGTACGGATCCATGATAGTTGGTTTCTTGGCCGGCATCATCTCTGTTCTGGGCTTCAAGTACCTCTCAGTAAGGATGGTTCAGCATTTTATGTTTGAGTTAAAAAAAAAAAAAGGGATCATACACATTTAAGGCAGAGCTGTGAGGGGAAAATGGCAAAAGCAGGCCTCTAAAAATACATTTTCAGCTAATCTGTAAAAATGTGTTTGTTTGTTATTTAGATGATAACGAAAGACAAATAAATGGAAAAACTTCAGTGCACCTGGAAAGCCAGCTTTTATGAATGGATATTTTTTACATCACTGTACTCAAGCCCTAACAAAACCTACCACTCACTGCCCCAATGTTCCATTAAAAAAAAAGAAGAGAGAATACGATTAAATGTGTATCTTGTGGGATTTGATTTCCCTGAGAGACACTTTTACTGAAAATATTAGTGCTCATTAACCTACAAAGGCCTGTGGATAAAAGTTTTCATTAGATGGCATCGGTGAAAGAGAAAAACATGCATTTTAGACCTCTTTGTTGTTAGCACTGGCCATCCACTTTTACTATTTGCCACATAATTAGTCCTCTCTTCTCCTCATCAGCCCATCCTGGAGGAGAAACTGAAGATCCAAGACACCTGTGGGGTTCACAACCTTCACGGCATGCCCGGTATCCTGGGTGCTATTGTGGGAGCAGTCACTGCTGCTGTGGCAACCAAAGACGTTTATGGCGACGGGTAAACAGTTAATTTGTGCTTTCATTTGATGCAACATTTTCCTAAGTCAACTTTGCCAAAAAAGTATCATAAGTAAAAGACAGCAAGAAACTTCAACAAGCTGTAACTTGAGACAAAATTACCAAGAGGGTGTTTGTCCTGAATGTCCACATTTTTCTTTTGTAAGCAGGTTGAATGAGATATTATCTGTGAGTGAAGGTATTTATTTTAGCTTCTCAAAGACAGCAGGCAACTACATGCAAAACATTAAATCTGTGGTATTCTCTTGTATACTGTACTGTATCATTGTTGCTTTGCTGTAATATTTATAATCTCACCAACTGTGTCCACATACTTGTGAAGTATAAAGTTACAACTGATACAGCTATTAAATGCGAGATGAGTTGATTTTTTCACTCTGTGTGTATTTCAGTATGGCAGATGTGTTCCCTATGATAGCAGAAGGAAAAGAAGCATCTTACCAAGGTGGTATTCAGGCCATTTCCCTCGCTGTCACTCTGGGCATCGCCCTGCTGGGAGGCCTTATTGTTGGTAGGTATTATATCCTTCTCACCACAACTCCAAATTACATAAAACTTAATGAGTGTACAAACTACAGTTGCTTTTCATTGATTTGGTGACTTGCAGATCTAAAAAGTCTTATTTAAGCAACATCTTAGTAAATGTATTTTCAAGTGAGGCAGGTCAACATATTGAAATATTCTTTTAATGCTGAAGCAACACAAAAGCTTTTTTTTCCTATTCCAATAAAGCACGAACTGGCAAGTACATTCTTTAATGCAAGTAATATTGGCTTAATTTCCCATGCGAGACTCATTTGCTCAATACAAATAATCCCTTGTCTTGTGTTTAGGTTTCATTTTGAAGCTGCCCATCTTTGGCCAGCCTCCTGACACCATCTGCTTCGAGGACAACATCTACTGGGAGGTGAGTTGACTATGACATGATATGAGTTCCAGGAGATCATTATATAATTAGGAATCCTTACAATTAAATGCTGTATTCTAAGTTTTTGAATAGTTTACTTTATATTTGTCTAATAGTTTCCCAGTAATTTCCTTATAGGGTTCATTGTGATAGGCGTTAGATATATGAAATATAGTTATACATGATCTATTTGGCCCCAAATTACAATGTTTCAAGTTCAAAGAAAGAGCACAAAGATGAATCTATCTCAACATCAGTCTTTCTTGTTGTAAAAGTGTGCAGCATTTAATTTTACAGCCACAAGATGGCGATGCTGCCTCAACAATCAGATGTCATTGACTGTGATGTTGCTGATCTCTGTTAGATCAGACAGTAGTGCTGTTTGACCACCTGGTGGTGCAAATCTACCACTTCACAATGTGATCAACCAGGTGGTTTATAGGAACAGGATCCCTCCTGGATGATGTCAGGCCTTCTCACTATGGGCTGACGTCATTTAGATTTCCCACCAGCGGATTGTACAACATGTCTCTTGCTCATCAGTCTTCTGGTTTTTATGTTTATATGAATGTTTGGGTGTGCATTCTCAGTTTTTTGCATTCTGTAGAAAAAAATGCAGATAGTTTCCTCTTTTTTCTAATATATTACAAAGCTTTACTAGAAATAATAATTTTCTTGTCATAAAAAAACAATGTTAAATCTTTTGTCCTTAATCAACAGTGTATGACCCTCAGTTTAAGAAATTAAAGACTGAAAAAAATGTAGATAGTGCACACAGCAAATATTTTCACAATCCTTTAAAAATGATTACATTTTACTCCATTTCTACAATTTGTCTTTTGTATATTTGATGGATTCTCTGTCTTCTTCTTGCATAACTGGCATTAGATAATTCAGTTTTCCATCCTTAACTCCAATATCGTACATATTCATTTTAACTTTTGTATTAATAATTAGAAAGGGAAACAAAAGTCGGGTGTATGCAGCACTTCAGAGAGAACTGGAGTATGTTGAAATGTACAGACATGGCACCACAGGAAAGTTAGTGACACAAAACCAGTAAACAGGTACTGATTTGCACCTTGAAAAATGACAATTACACTGGAATTAGTCTGGAAAATGAGAGGATGTTTGAGACCAGATGAGGTCATAAAAGTCTAGAAACTCAATTATCTCATCCTCTCTTTTCTGTCTCAGGTGCCCGGAGAGGAGGAGAGTCATGAGGACCAGATGACCGCTGTGAGGACGGAAGAGACCGAGAAGCTCAACAGTTAGACGCGCACACACAGGAAGACAGAATCACGCACACACACTCCGAGGTTTTAACATCCTAGCACTTGACACCCTGTAGTTTCTAAAAAAAATTAAATACAAATTTACCCACACTGTGCTCGTGTCAGCCTCCAAACTGTGTGTTTTATATGTAACTAAAAACTCAAAATTTCCTCTTTTTTTTTTTTTTAACTTTCCAAACATAAAAATTGAAAGAAAAAAAGATTTCTTAATGCTTATGGACGGCTTCAACCACTAGAGGTTGATCTGGAGCTGCATTACCCTGTGCCACAGGCCTGTGAAAAGGCTGCACTGGGAAATGATGTGTCTATTTGCTGAAAGATGTTTTCTAACTGTCTACTAAACCAGGCCAAGACATGGATAATGAACTTCATTTAAACAGCCAGTTCAAACCAAAGACAAATCTTTAAAGACAGAAAATCTGCATTCAATAAACAAAAAGGGCCTGAGTGAGAAATGGAACTGAAAGCATAGGTTACATTTTATAGTAAACACATTTTGTTTATTCTATTTTCTTTATTTCAAATAAAGAAGTTAAAACGATGCAGAGGCGTATGCATTCTCTCCTCATAGTTTAGGGATTTGGGGGTTTTCTGCAATTTTATACTTCATAATAAACTGTATATGATTAGTTAGAAGAGAAATGCTACTGTTGTGTTAGTTATGTACCTTTATATATTTGTATGTAGCAAAACTCAATAGATTCTTCTTTTTTTTATAGATTGGCTAAATTTGAATTGGTAATAGATGGTAGCTGCATTAAATGTTTGAAAGTATGTTATGTGAAATTATTTTGAAACACATTATTTTTTGGCAAAATAAACAGTTCTAAAGTTGGTTGTGTCTCATTTATTATTGAACATTAAATGATTAAATGTATGTGTTGCATTGTAATCAAGGGTTAATCAAATGTGGGATGCAGCGGTCACCATAATTCACAAATCACCATTAAAATGACGTACATACAGAAGTCTGGTACTATTTAGACTATTATAAGATTCAGTCATTTTATAAAATGTGGGGATGGAGGCAAGTGGCTGTGCAATCAAGTCTCTGCTTGTTATGATGAAGGCTGGTCATCATTAGTCCTATTTTCCTGAAGGCTTAATGACTGTGTAGCAATCATGGCAGAAGGGGTTAATGTTTCCAATCCAGATGGGGTTTGTCGCTCGCTGAGTAATTTACAGTTTTACTTTTGAGGATGAAACAGCCAAAGAAAGCGGGTGTCCTTGTAAGATATGGTCTCTTCTGGGCCTGTGTATGAGAGGTGACTAATGCCACTAGGGAAGAATCAATATCAAAAACAATCCACTTGTGCTTTCTATATACACAATGATGCACAGTGATACACAATTATGCAACATATTTAGGAAAAATGGAAACACTAGGCATACTGAAATGAGGTGTTCCTTTAACTGTTGAAATAATTATAACTTATTCTAGGTGTTAAGAGAAAATATGTATGTTAGTAAGGAAGATTATCCATAAATCTGCTCATGCTAAATCATATGAAAATGTCCTGCTGTGAATTTTGTGATCATCATAACATTTTCTTTTGTAACAAATGTCTTCTTGGTGTTTGTTGTATGTTTTTGTGGTTTACTGAATTAATGCAGGGTGTCGGATGCGGATACACCAAAATAGCAAAATTGCTCTTGATATCACATAAAGAATCATGGACACCGCCAATATATTTATTACAAATAATGGAGGTGAAAATATCAAGAATAAAGACAAACAGATGCATGAAATATGTCCATGAGATCTATTTAAAATTTACACTATGAATGTATGTATTAGACAGTCCAAAGGACCCAGCAACATGGCTTGTACTGTACATATGTACTTGGAAAACAGACACTCTCTTTGATGAATGAGTTAAAATCCTACAAACAGTTTTATAAATATTTGTAATGTTGTAAAAGTACAACATATAACATGTATAGTTTAGAATACCCTGTATGAACATAAAACAAACTGTATGCCATGATGTAGACATGGAGCGAGTAGTATAATCAAGACAAACACCCACTTGCTCTTTTAGTTAAGCAGAACTTCATTAAAAGTGCCATGACACTTTAAATCATTCAAAGCTGCTACTTGGAAGAAGCAATGAAGATCCTCACTAAATATCAAGCATATGCACCATGTAGGATATTTGTCCACATGACAAGTGATGTGCCACAGATAAACTATAAAAAATTTATTCTCTTAAGATGTGACAATTCTACAATAAAGGTTTGGTTAGATTTATGTTAAAAAAAAAAAAACTTCTCAGGTTTATGGAAGTATGGAAGTTGATAGAAGGTGAAATAAATACTGCATTAAGGTGGGAGGGCTTTTGTTGGTATGATTACAGACAAACAATGTCACCTAACTTCATCCTCAACTGCTACCTCCAGCACTGAAAGTGAATTCCACCTATGTTTCCACCATCGTTATTATGTCTGCTAGGTGGCACTGTATGTGAACAAACATCATTTGGGGGCATTTGCTGAAACAACTGTCTCACATGAACTATGGGTTTTTGCTCCGTGCACAAACAACATATAAAGTCGTTTTAATGGATGGACAGGGACATTAATGCTGGGTTTATGGAGGTTTTTTTCCAAGAACTATTTGTTTGCTTGTTTATCTATAAAACATGAATGTATTTGTATTAAGCTATTTTTCACTCTGATTTAATATCTGTTAAGTTTTACCTTTGATAAGCGAGCCATTTGCATACCTTGATGTTCTCAATGTTCGCCTGCCGCTGTGAGGCATTAATCGCCCCTTATACAAGGGCCCCTCTGCTGGCTGCAGGGGCCTTGTCTGAACCCCCCACCCGATCTGGTGATGGTACCTCGACGTGAACAGGCGCCACAGCCTTTTCCCAGCAACCAGAAGACAGGTGGACAGCTGTTTACTGAATAGGCGCTCATACTGAAGAGCTTAATTGAGCTTCATAGAGCTAATTAAAATGCAAGAAAGAAAGAAAAAAAAGAAAGGAAAAAATAATCATGATTATGGTAATTATTCTATTGTCTAATATGTCTTCTAGAGATGTGCTTGTTTGGCATCATACCTGCAATATGTTAAAGACAATGGAGGAAAAAGTTAGAAATCTTTTGAGGCTGTCGAGCACGTGGACCAAAGCTGTTATTATATTAGAAAAATATCATTATGTTAATTGTTTTAATTCCTATTGCTCAAAATGTATCGTTTGGTGAGCTGCTGTAATAACTGCACAGTAACATCTAATTAGAGGCTGCATGAGGAATTGTCTTTGAGTTTAACATAAATTATAATTCTGAATAGAGCTTTGTAATGTTTACTATACATAATGGAGTTCAAAATGAAGTCCTCATTGTGTTCAGCACAATCTTAAAACAAAGAAATGTGCGAGAAGATGTTCTGATTACAGTTTGAGGACACAGAGGCCGTATCTTCTTCTTCATTTTGGGGGGGAATTGGATGTTTTAGAAACTTGTCAGCATGTATTACTTTTAGTTTTCGTGGAAATGAGGTGTGGAGGTGATTTACTAGGATATTCAATGACTACATCTACGTTCAGTTTGGAATGTACCTCTAATTTGTCATTATGTTGTATATTTATGCACAATACAATAAAATTTTATGCAGACACGGACATAAAAGAAAACTGAAAATGACCCCAATATCTGTAAAATTCTATCCACGCGATTTCTCGCTTCCCTTCAAAGAAACATCACACCTAAATCCAAGAGACAATATGATACTCTTGACCTTATCTCTGCACTTCTCTACATGCGGCCACTGAGCAAGGCACGGCATGGGAATGGTGCTGATCGGCCCCTCGGGCTACACTGGGTCGTCCTAAAAAGCAGCTGTAGCCTCCTGTGGCTCAACCTCCAGCTCGTATGTGATTGTTGTCCTTAACGCTGCTCTGGAGGTGAACATAATGGATTAATAGGCTCCCTCAGGATGTCCTGGTCCCCTGTGGGAGCTGTGGAGGCCATAATAGGCCAAGGCTAAAACTGCTATGTGGATTTGACACGCTGACAGGACATGTGACCCCGATAAGATACACAAATGCATCGTTTTATCACTATGTCTCCAGATAATCGCAAACCCCTCTTGACCTTTTTGAAAATCCTCGACCAGATAAAGTACCTCAGATCACAAATTACACATTCAGAAAATTCATAGTGTTTGTTGCAAACAAGTAAGAGCATCAATGTTTGAAGCAATAGTGATGTACGCATAAATGTAAAGGAGTTAAAAGCACAAAACCCTCTTGTAGTTCAATAAAACCAAAGAATTCCCATTAAATCCAAATATAAAAGTACCAAACTTGATGTACTTTTGGGTAAATATATGTTACATCACTTAAGAAGCAGCAATAATCTTTTGATTGCATAATTATTCCGTGCGCTTTGCTGAGATACTTCACACTAAAAAAAAAAAAATCTTGTTGTAAATTGCACTCAGAGAATAAATATCAACACTTTGTAGGTGCATCTGGAAGTGCACACTCATCAGAGATAATTTAACACTCGTTACAGATCTGAACAGTCATCCCAAAAGTCATATCGACTCCAATCAACACTTGTCAGCTCTAAATAATCATCAACGGAGATTGAGAGAGAAAAAAAAAAGTGGATTTGGTAAATCTTGATGGAGCAGCCCAGGTAGCAGCTATGCATGAGGAAGCAGATCATAACATGCTTTGTAGAGAAAAATCTAAACTTAAAGCTGCGTTTTGGGGCATTAGTGGTGTTTTTTCGTTTAGTTCCAGATTATATCCCCAAACAAAGCTGTTGTCACGGCTCCCTCGCCACTATTCTGGAAGGAGCAGAGACCTGCTGGGAGGTTGTGACTGATGCCAGCTAAGCAGGGTGATGATGGAGCAGGGCTGTCGGTGGGGGGTGCCGACTAAATGCAGGAAGTTGTTCAGCTGGAGAGGGTTTCAGCCACTTGACAGAGGGGAAATTGCCTTCAGTGCTTCCACGAGTACATGGGAGTGCTTCACTTGAATTTCCTCCCTGAAAAAAAAAAAGGCCAGCCGTGTGAATGCCAAATCAACAAAAGTAGTGGCAGTGTTCATTTCAGGCCCCTCGAAGGTTTCACCTCTTTCGTTCGACAAATCCTGCGTGTGAAAGCAAAAGTGCAACCTGGACCTCCCCTCCTCTCAGGTCCAGCATGAGCAAAATTGATCTTGTCGAGCTTTGTATAAAACGATATTCTCTCATGAACAAAAGTTGTAATTTGTTGAATGCATAATGTCACTAAATATTTACAAGCATGAATCGAAAATGATTATTTGGGGGGTTTGATTTTTAAGATTGTATACTCATTTCTTGATGCTGTTGCCCTCTAAGCTTCAGGGATTGAACAAAAAGTGGTATTTTGTGATTTTTTTCTCCTTCCAGATTAATATTTTAGCTGAACCAGATTCGATATGTCACTGACAGTGGTATTAACTGTTTGATTAGAAGCTATTTGTTCAAAAATAGAGTGGCTGCAAAAGCTTTTCCATTTTTTAAATGTGAATTTATGAAATGGTGCACCATTTTAAAATGTTTATGCTCTTTTATGTTTTTAGGATTAAATGCATTGTACCAGTTCAACAATGCAATATAATTTTGAGATATTAGAAGTAAAGAAGTTAATAAATTTGGGGAGAAAAGAAGAAAATGAGAGCAAATTTGTGGTCGAATCAGGCACAAAAATGTTCAGAAAAAGTTCCTTGACCATCTAAAACCAAGACACATTGCCCCTGAATTAAAGATTCAATATAAAACACATTTTATCACAAATCCGCTGAAACATTAAGTCAATTTCTGCCACTTCCTACTTTAATAAGCAGCTTTGTTCTGACCTCATTCCAAAGGTCTCAATTACTCCATTCCTTGAGGTCATTATATCATTGATGTGCCACTCTATAGCTCACACTTCCCTTTTTCCTTCCTCAAACTGCATACTGGGCCTTTAATTCTGCCTTAGATGACTAAGCAAACCCAAATTTCAGGCTCTTAGATAGAACAAAAAAAAGCTTTTGCAATTAGGAAGATCTAAAGAATCATATTCAACCACTGGCTGAATGACCATTGTGACAGGAAAGGATCACATTTAGGGCAGAATAGGGCAGCCTCTAATCCCAGAGTTCCTGCAAGGTCCCCTGGCTTAGCACCCCACGCTCTAACAAGGCCTCCCACCGGACCCATTACAAGAGGAAAAACCAACAAAGGCAGTTATTACACACTCCTTATGAAAGACACCAGGGGTGAAGGGGGGGCAAGCCGGACAGCGTCAGAACAAAGGAGCACTGACCGACCCCATCCACCAACACCGCCCGCCCGCCCACTCGTCTGAAATCAGCCACTTCCACGACATGCATGCCTCTGAGCCTTGGGCATTGTGGAGATGCGTGACTCGAGGGGGTCGGCAGAGGTTGGGAGAGGTCGGGGGCTTCATGGCCAGTTAATTGAGTGAGCCCATTGAGGGAGCATGTGGCTCAGCAGGGCCTCACCGGGGACCGAGTCAGTGCTGTGAACGAAGGGGAGCAGCTATGAAGTCACGCTAGACTAGCTGGGAGAACACAAGGAGAGCTCAGAGAGAGAGAGAGATGAATGTTCCCATTGCACACATGCATGGGGATGAGGTGACATGAACAAACTGAACACAACCAACTAGCTCAGAGGTCTCTGCACTGGCTTTCAGTGAGTTCCCTTTGGGCTCCTGCAGACTCCAGCTGTAAAACATGGTTAAATACACCAGATTTGAGTTTTAAACCCGCCCCTCTTGAATAAATGTACTTTTACTTAAATAAAACATTAGTAAATAAACTCTATCTCTAATGAAGTACCATATAAAGGTAACACCCAGATAATAATTGCATGAGCGTGACATTTTCATCCAAAACCTCTCAACATGTTTACTTCTAAGTTCTTTTATGTGCATAAACCTTATGTTACATATGTAAAACTCTGTAATGTCAGACTCCAGCCGCAGTTCATGAGATACTAGGAACACATGTCTGAGAAGATAAGATTTTGCAGAAAGTATACAGAAAAGAGCCGACCATGTCAGAAAATAACTGCTGAAGCATCTATAATCCCTGCAGGACTCTCCCTACTGCAGTTTTCTGTCTGAGTTTTAATATCAAACTTCCGGAGTCGAATCTTCCCGCAGATCCCACTCATCATCATTTGATCATTCAAATTCATTCAGCAGACTCCAGTTATTCAACCTCAATGCATCATACGTCTTCATAGTAGATGAGCCCTCCCTCGACTCCGTTTCACTACACCATAAAGCTGCGAAAGAACAAAGATAAATCAGACTTGTTTAGAGGACGTAATGGAAACTTGTTCTGTGGGAAATTCTTCGTATTTTTGAAACGCTTCCCCCGAAAATCAATCCGAGGTTGTTTGGAGGAGATCTGAAGAGCACAAGTGCTGGATCCAGATCTTGACGGTGCATATGGCATAAAATTATTAATTCATTCAACCTTTCAGACCATCCTATTCGGTAGTTAAGCCCTCACTATCTGTGTTTGAAAAGGTCCCTGAAGGAAATCGAGGGGGACCCACCCAATCCTCTTCTCTTACTCCCCTCGCACTGCACATTACCTCATTCTCATGAGCGAAAAAGACAGAAAAGAAGGCTACTGATAAAAGACCGAGGAGAGAGAGAGAGAGAAAAAAAACTGAATCCGATACAATCGAAAGAGAAAAAGACGGCAAGAGGAAAAGATGGGGGGCATGCGTTAATTAACGAGCGACTAATCTCAACCAAATTAATAACCGGGTCATGGATGTGAGGAAGAGAGGGATGAAAAGAGGAGAGAGGAAAAAGAAAAACACAGAGAAAAGATGTAACATGATGGGTCTGGGTACGCCGATGGGAATTTTGTCCCTGTCTTTTCCCCATAACCCCTCCTAACCTCTTCCATTCTCCTCAGTGCTCCGATCACAAACCCTCTTTGTGGCTCTCCCAAAAAACCTTTATCGGATGCCAATTTGCATAAAGGCAACAAGCAACAACACTTTTTTTTTCTCTCCTGTGGGATAGGACAGCAGCAGCTCCTCCCCTAGCAATGGAATTGCAATTCTTCTTGTTTTAGGACACACACACACACACACATACACAGGAGCATACGTGCAGGATGGCATGACGATGAATGTGCTTGTTTTATGATTCCCTCGGTGCACATACTGTACGCTTTTTTTGTACAGAGCTTATGCCGTGTACACACACACATGCATACAATCATTGCTCATGCATTCATAAATGCAGCACGAACACACATACACACACACACACACACACACACACAAACACAGAAAAAAAACCCTCACACGGTTCCCTTTTGAGCGTAATTAAAACAGGAGGTGCTCGCACAATACGCTTTTGTCTTAGGGCATGGCAAGGAGAGGCGGGGCGAGGGGCCGCTGCATATTAATTAGGAGGCTATGGTGTGAAAGCCAATCAGGCGTGTTAAACAGATGACATACTGGGACAAATATGGCACTACTTTCTTGCTGTTCTCCCACGGTGGCGCATGGATACGAGGCGGTGCATGCTGCCACTTCCGGCGATGGCACGCTGCCAGTGGTTGGAAATTAGCAGCAGGAGCTGTTGGGATGAATTAGCGGCCCGAACAATACAGGAGGCTGTGTGCTACGCAGCAGGGAGACAAGAGGTGGCTGATGGCGTGAATGTCAAACCAGTAGGTGGCGATGTTGAGTCGAGCAAGCTCAGACCTGCACAACAGCTCTTTTAGGTTTTTGTTTTTGCGTAAGCCTCGAAATGTGCATTCAGACCTGAGGTGTAATTAAATGAATGTAATCAGAAAGTTATGTTTTTTGGATTTGCGCTGAAGGCTTTTCACAGCCAACAGTGACTAGAAAGAGAAACCTCACCTGGAACGCACGCTGCCAGCAAAGAGACTTTACATTTGAGCTGAATGAAAAACAATATTGGACACAATAACCCTCACATCTCCATTGAGCGCCCGGCTGCCAGCGTACAGTATTTCCCTGACAACAAAAACCGTTAGTCCAGATTTAGCGTCAGATGTTCATTCCGAACTGGACACATCTGTTTGGTTATCAATAACGAAGGGGCTGTTTGGCACGCTGGCAGCTCGCCTCTTTCTCTTCCATTCACAACTCTGTTAAAGGAGAACAATTCAGGTGTTATAAATCACCAAAAGGGGAGCGAGCCAGTGAGAGGCTGACAGGCTGTACAGTGGCAGAGGGAGACCTCCAGCACCCTGCCACAGTTTTTTTTTTTTATCCTTCAGGGCCACCCAGCTTCATTGACGTGGGCGATCCCAACCTCCGTTTCTTTGTTTTTGCTGCTCAATTTCCCTTTTCTCCAGGTCTCCTTTCTCTAGTGTTCAGTGTTTGGTTGCGAGGTTTGTACCCCATTTCCTTCACGTCCTTTTTTTCCATTCGTTCCTTCTACATGCCAATTGAATTTGTCTTATTGGGTTAATCTCTAATGCTCTTTCTCGGTCTTTCTTTTCGCTTTGGGCCTATCCCCACCTATCCCTTCCTCTTTGCTTTCCCCCTTCTTTGCCAACTCAACCCTCTGCCGTTTTCACCCTCCCTTTTCTCTTTCTCACCACCCCTCCCCCCCCAGCTATACCCAGCCCTCTCTGCCATTTCCCCGGTAAGGGGGCACTTTGCTGCTCCTGTCTTTCGATCTCCGCTGTTGGCACTCAGTTCTGAGCGGCGGGCCCAGTGTGTGTGGAGGGGAAGCTGTGTTTGAGCAAACGGGTGCCCACGCCTGCCCCCGGCGCCACAAAGGAGGCTTTCTTTGCCCATCAATGGCTTCCATTAACGCCGGGCCCTCTGCCTCTGGAGGGGATGTCAGGCTTCCCGAGATGGCACACAGAGACGGCCATTAGAGGCAGGAAGCCGGGGGCAGGGGCATCTTGGGAGAGCTGCCAGGGCAGAGGAGGAGGGACAAAGAGGGCATGAGGTGGCGTTTTGTGTTCTATACTCAATGCTGTGCATATACAGACACAAACTCCCAAAAGGACACATTTATTCTCTCACGCACATGAATTGATGCGTGCATGCATGTGTGTGTGCTCACTCGGGTTCAGCTGCTGCAGGCTTTTGAGGGCTGAACCCAGTGTTTTAGGGGTGAACTTTTAGATCTTTTGTGTGGCTAACTGACAAAAATTAATCTGAATGCTCTTTTGGTTCTATTTCCTAGATGCTGCATTCAGCACAAGTGAGTTAAATGTACAAGCATTCTGGCAAGTCTTTCCTCAGGATCAAGCGTTTTGTGTGAACAACAGTGACTGTTATCCAACTCATCAGCAGCCAGCGCATTTACATTTCACAGTATATATAGATTATGGAACTCTATGTCCCAATACAACTCCTATCCAAATTCAAGCAAATGCATTCACGCATGTTTTTAAAAAGGCTGACCATATTCTATATTTTCGTTATTTCCAAATGACATCTAAATTTTGGAATCCAAAGAAAAAACCATAAGGAGTAATATGTCATAATACGAAGCTGTTTGTGTTTTTTTTGTTTTTGTTTTTGTTTTTAAATTTCCAGCCAAATAATTTCTTTAAACATCTTGTCACTGTGGTTTTGTC
>OMNN01028675.1:0-14930 GCA_900302755.1 Chromis chromis | reverse complement strand
AAAGATATAAAAGGAATCACATTTGGTTTAGGAGGATCTTGGTCATGGATAATTCTATTATCAAGAAGATTTTTTTTATTGTGTCTTATGCTGAAGCATATTTTCTAATAGTTTTTTTTTGTAAATGTAAATCAGCTTAATTGATGCAAACCATTAAAGCCTATACATCCAAAGAGATAAGCTGGGATCTATGGTTCCTCAGTGTCACACAGGTTGTTGTTTGCTACTCTATCTTTTTTTAAAAAACTTTTTTAACTTCAAAGTTACAGTCAACCACACCCTGACACTGACCACTCATAGGCTGTGTCATAACTATAAAGTAGTATTTGTACTGTATCTGTCACTTGTTGCTTTTATTGATGGAAAGAGTTCTACTTTGCAGAAATATGTATTAAATCCATCCATTCTTAAGAATGTCATGCAAATCCGAAAAGTGACTTTTACACTGAAAGGCTGCAATAGAAAAATTATGATTATTTTTGACCACAAAACAACACATGTTTTAAGCCATTCATTATAATGTATAGGAATACGCCTACTGTTCATTTATTATTTATTAATTTCTTTAATAGGGACACGACATACATAAAGAGAAGCAGTGCATCAGATGTTTGCTCAGAGGTTATCGTTTTAAATTTCAAATGCTTTAAATAACATAACAGATAAACTGCTATCAATGATGTAAGTTAAAAAAAATAAAAAATAAAATAAAGACAGCAGGATAGCAAACACACACACAGTACATGTTTATAAGCATGTTTGTGTTTGTCAGTATACATATATGCACACATACATGTTTGTGACAAGTGAATATGACCTGAGTGTGTTTAATTCAGATGGTGATATCCTCCATATTGTACAGAAAAATTCTGAAATACAGGTAGAATACAGCAAGACTACAGTGTTGTATGGTTTGGTTAAAAGAGCTCAACAGTTACTGCGGACATGTAAACTATACGCCAAAACTTCCAAAGTAGCCATCAGGCCGCAGTGTGTCTTGTAGAGCATGCTGTTTTCCCGCAGATTGTCTTATCAGGGGTTGGCATAGCTGCACCCTGGTACAGCTGATGGGAGGAGTCAACTCAACCGAACTGAACCCTTTAGGAGTTCCAAAAGAACCCTCTCACCATCCAGTCATTTATTTAGCACCAGCAGGTCAAAGGATATGTAATGTACTGAAAGAAATTTGCGTTTGAAGGCATTGTGTGACTTAACGGTTCGCTTATACATGAGTGAAAGTGTGTTTGTTTGTTTTTTTCTCTGTTCTGTTACAGTTCAGAAGCTGGTAGGTGATAGTAACGTGTTGGTTTGTGTCTCCACCAGGTTGATTTTTTGCCGCAAAAGCCTCTCCTGAATGTGTTCAACGGCCAACTATGTTCTCCCTCTGAGGAGAACCTGCGAGGTAGGTCCGTCTACGAGGTGGGAAACCTCAATACAAAGTCAAGCCTGAAATAGAATGAATGATGTTTTGTTTTTGAATATAAGATCCAATCATTTGTTTTCCCAATACAAGGTAGCAGCTACGCCAGGCAGACTGTGTGGGGGAGTGTCCATGCCAACTAATTTCCCTGGAGTCAGGTCTCATGGAGCTCCTCAGGACACAGAGATGGATGTGGCCTGGCAGGAGCTGATGGCCATCACAGAGCTGCAGGTAACTGGTACTGATACACTAAGAGCACTTTATAAAGTTTTTTTTTTAAATGCAAAATGTTACTTTACTCATCATGGATGCAAATTAATGTACATTATCACAATACTGCATGCTTTATTATCATGGTGGTGCATGTTTAATTTTTCTTACAAATGCATATTCTTTCAAACTTAAGGCAATTATCATTTTTGGGGCTACAATCTATGGACAAGTTTGAGCAGCCTTATATATTTTTTATATTTGTATTTTTTTTTAGTGAAAATAAGAGACAACAAAATAAACCTGTCTACAAATGCCCATGCACTCACTATCTTTTTCATAAACTAGAAATAATGGAACAATAAGGGCAAGAATTATTGTAAAGTTTTAACTCATTAGACTTTAATTGACTGATTAGGAAATTCCAATTATGGGTAAGTGTAGGAGTTGAGACAAAATGAAACTGGATGTGTGCCGAGTAGAAATGCAAAGAAAATCAAAACCAACTGCAAAGAAGCTGGTGGTTTAGCTGATACAGGAGTGGTGGTGCAGCGTTCTGTACAGTCTACATGGAAGAGTCATCAGGAAGGAAACCTTACCTGCAACCTCATCACAAAGGTCAAAGTCTAAAGCAACATTTGGGGGAAGCCAGAGTCACTCGGTACGCATGAAGAAGTTAAAATTGAGTTCTTTGGCCACAATCACCAAAAGTATGTATGTAGAAAGAGCAGCATTTGTTTAAAAGAAC
This sequence comes from Chromis chromis, assembly GCA_900302755.1. Taxonomy (NCBI): domain Eukaryota; kingdom Metazoa; phylum Chordata; class Actinopteri; family Pomacentridae; genus Chromis; species Chromis chromis. The sequence goes on along the minus strand of OMNN01028675.1, from coordinate 12,552 downwards.
ATTGTGGCAATTATTTATGGATGGAAATATTATGCTTCGGGGTTGTGTGGCAGCCAGCGGTGCAGGAAACATTGCACGGATGGAGGGAAGGATAGATTCCATTGAAGATCAGCAAATTCTGGGTGCAAATGTCAAAATGAAGCTGAAAAGACACTTCAGTGGATACAAAAAGCACCTGATATATGTGTATTGTTTAACTTTATGACATAAAACGTCAGCTGCTGCAGTGGTTGTATTAAGGCTACTTCTCTTCACTAAAGAAATCCACTAAATGTGTGTGCTCAAACTTTGGCATTAATGTACTTTAACAGTTTTAACATATAGGTTTGTTATTCTCAGTGTCAGGTGTGACGACACAACAGCTGAAACATGGTCCATAAAAGAAATTTAATTCATATTTGATAAAAAAGAAACATTTCAAACATTGCAATTTTCATGTGATGCATTATATTGAAAACTAGCACACACTCAGGTAAGATGGGCAACAATGGTCTATTTGAGTGATGGCAGGATGAAGAGATTGTGAGAGGGGGCATGCTGTATGTTGCTAGTGGCCCCCTGCGCCGCACAATAGCCATCTGTTTTCAAATGAAACCTGATCACATCTTTGAGAGCCCTTCATAGGCTATGGGTGGCAGGCTGAAGTGGGGGCAAACTCTGTTCTACAGCAGACCAGATGAATAGTGTTCCACTAATTTACTGACGTTTTGTAAATGTAATAATTGCCTTAAGTCATTTTTAGTGCTGCCAAATATGTTTGTGCCCGTCAGTCATGCCTGGGTGTTTTTGTTACAGGAGTTTGAAGTCCCCAGCGAAAGTTCCTATGAAACAACACAGTACCAAACCATGGAGCCGATGGCCCCTGTGGGAGAGTATGGGATATCTCAGCCCCATCCCGAGCCTCCTCCTCCTGCTGCTTGTGAGCTGAGCGCTGCTGACACTTATGATGGATGTTTTTCTGAAGAGGTGCCCGCCTGTCACCGTCTAGGCAGCAACACAGAGGCAATGTACGGAAACTCTGAATCTCAGCTGAGTCAAAGAATGCTCCCCATCTCTCACGCTCAGCCCTCTCTCATGGCGCTAAGGGAATCGATGAACATGTCAGGCACCAGTCAAGGGCACAGGAGAGCCAACGCCTGTCTCTCTCAGGGTTTAAGTCGGCACATGCTGTGGACTATACATGGACAAAGTGCACACGCTCGCTCAGCTGATGATATGGAGTCGGACTCTGGTCTGTCTCTGGGTTCTAGTCCACCTCTGGCCTCCCCTGATAATCCTGTAGGTGGTGCACCAGGCTACCAGAGCGTAGACATAGGCATGACATACAGTGATGGAGAACACGACAGCATGAACGAGCATGCCAGAAGAGCACACATCCATTACCCTATGGACTACCAAAGTCAATCTCACTCATATTTACACTCAGGTGCTCATCCATCTTATTTTTCACCACAACCCAGTTTATCTCACGCACAACAAAGCAGTCTAACTCTTCGGTCAGTGAAACACCAGGGTCCTGCTGCTGCTGCTGCTGCTTTGAGTGACCTGTACAATGATTCTGCAATGTCCAGCAGAGGGAGCTCACAGCATAACATGTATACAAAGCCACAAGGGAGCATCTCCACTCCTGCACCACTGAGCAGAGATGAACGGCGGGCCATGGCTTTGAAGATTCCCTTCCCCATGGAAAAGATCATCAATCTACCTGTGGATGACTTCAATGAGCTTCTGACACAGTATACTCTGACAGATTCACAACTAGCACTGGTCAGAGACATTAGACGGAGAGGGAAGAACAAGGTGGCAGCTCAGAACTGCAGGAAGAGGAAGCTGGAAAGCATAATTCACCTTGAAAGAGAACTGAATCAGCTACAGGCGCAAAGAGAGCACCTGGCACAGGAAAGGCTCGAGTTCCAGCGCAGCTTGGCGTTCATTAAATGTCGCCTTACAGACCTCTATGCAGAAGTGTTCTCTCACTTACGAGATGAAGATGGACAACCGTACTCAATAGATGACTATTCCTTACAACAGACACCTGATGGTAAAATATATTTGGTACCTCACAATGCAAAAGAGAAAGCAATGCTTAAGAATTGGGAATAGTGTCATTATTTATACTTCCTAATGTATACTACCTGACTGCCAACTGAAGGTATTTTAACTGGCTGGAAGTCACATATTTAGTTCATATGGTTATCCCTTATGTTAAAGTTGTCATTCATGTATCAATGGACGCTTTCATGCCCTTTAAATTGACTGAAACCACAACAGAATGTTTTATAAAAATACTTTATTAAAAAAGTGTTTTAAAAAATGTTTTATTTTAAAAAGATTCACTGCACAGCAGTCTTCAACCGAGTTTTAAAAAAAAAAAAAACATCTTCAGCACCAGCATGGTTGTTCAGATAACCTGCCCAAGAAAAAAAAGAGAATCAGGTAAAAAATAAAGACAAACTGAAAATGTGATAATGTGTGAGGTTTTGATTTGTACCTGACTGAGCCATTGTCACAGAAATGAAGTCAGATTTTAGGGACCATGTGCCTAGAAAGCAGAAATACAAGAGTAAGTAAAAACAGTCTTTCCCACATAAATAAAAGGTGTTCATTTTTGTTCACAGCATGCAATATGTTGGACCTCTATGCACAATTAGAGAGGCCAATTTAACCAGTCAACATTGGTGCAAGTCATAAAACTTGTTTACGGTTACGTCATTACTGGGCTACACAACTCACTACCAGCTACATGACAAAAGCAAGATATACTATCAGTAGTTGAGAAGTCTGGTCTTACCTACAGACAGCATTTAAGCCTTTTGGCAGATGCTAGCCTCAGGCCTCTGTTCTCACTCTCCCCTGCTTCAATGATCCTGGCGATGGTTTTGCTACTTCTCTCCCTCAGCTTGCTTCCATGGCTAGCCTTAAAGACTTTGCATGTAAGCTAGCATCCTCCAGATGATCTTTGCAGAAATCAGGGTAGAGTCTGTACCAAGTGATGGGCTCTTTATGATGATAGCCTTTGCGCACCACTTTTTATTCCTCAACCAGTATTGTATATGTACCAACTTACAAGTCATGGATTATGTAGTGACTAGTGCAGGACTTCTCCCATCACAAGGGAATGAGTTTTTCCAGACTCCTCACATGACGTACAATTATGTCCCTGAACCCCACTTTGTGCAGCAGCTAACAGTGAACCCTCCCTTTCCCAAACCACTCAAGAGGCTAACAAGACTTTTTAAAAAAAACTGAAAGATGGTTTATTTCAGCTTGATTTGATGCAGTTACAAAGAAAAACCATACTTAAAAGATCTACATGAAACCTCAATGGAATGCTTGCTTTCCAGAAACACAGTTTGATTTTTTAAAAAAACAAAAAAAAACAACAAAAAAAACACAAAAACGTTTAAATGAAGGCCCTCCATGATTTATCTACTGTACATCTCTTCTTGCAGCAGCTGTAACCTGCCACAACTGTTTGGCTGAGCAGATTTAGGGAGGTAAACCTGCAGCTGCCCTGTCAATTCGCTTGCTCTCCTCTCCTTGCTCTCCTCTCCTAAGTACTCAGTCCTGTTGAACAATACGGAACAACATTGTTAACTACTGGCTTTGTATGACCTGACATCCAGAGTGAATTTGTTTAAAGGTTATCTGCACTTAATGATTCCCTGCAACGACAAACTGGTTTTACAATACAAAAACAACATTTCAAGCAGGTTCTTACCGTGACACATCTCAGAATCGTCCTTGACGGCCATAGCCGCCACCACCACCATTGTTTGCGCTGCTTCCATAGCCACCTGGGAAAAAAACAATTTACCAATATAATACAAAAAGACCAGTATGCATACTAACGTGCCAACTTAATGTAAAGACCCTTACCAAAGTTCCTGCCGCCACCACCACCGCCGCCACCAAAGTTGTTCTTCATTGGGCCAAAGTTTGAGGCCTGGGGGTCGTAGTGGCCCATATTGTAGCTGTTTCCGCCGCCTCCATTGCCACAGCTGCCTGCAGTCAGATGATATACCAAGTTATGTAAAGCTCATCTTGAACATAGAATATTAATAGTTAAAAGTGAGTCAAGACGCTTACCATAACCATTGCTGTCATAACCATTTCCTCCGTAGCCTCCGCCTCCTCCACCCTGGTTGTAACCTTGACTATATCCGCGGTTTCCATTATTATATCCTCCAGGACCACCTGGGCCACCTCCATAGCCTAAAACAATAAAAATCAATCTTTGAGAATGTTGCCAAGTTTAAAAATTAAAATACTTGAGCATAACAATATGGCCTACTTACCACCATCTCCTCCATTGCAATTGTAAGGACCATCTCCATATCTCCCCCTACCACCTGCATGAGAAGCAAACATTTGAAGTAAGGCCTCAGTCATTACATAACTTTTGGATATTTGTGATTAAACTATATAAAGCACAAAGTCATACCCTGGCTGAAGCCTCTGTCGCAGTCATAGGGCCTTCCGCCGCTGTTACGACCTCCCCTCATTCCCATTCCTGCATTCTGCATTTCCTGTTTTGTGAGGGCCTTCCTCACTTCACAGTTGTGACAGTTGATAGTGTGGTATTTCTGGACTGTGGGACGGAAGCAGAGTTTAGCAGCCTATACAACAACCAGACAATGAATTAACAAAATCTGACAACAAGCAGAAAAATAAATAAATATATATATATATAATTTTTTTTTGGTACTTACTGACAATCCTGTCGACTGAATCATGGTCATCGAATGTGACGAAGGCAAATCCCCTTTTCTTTCCGGTGCTGCGATCGGTCATGATGTCAATGACCTCAATTTTGCCAAACTGCTGGAAGTAATCCCGCAGGTGTGACTCCTCTGTATCTTCCTTGATGCCCCCAACAAAGATCTTTTTGACCGTTACGTGGGCGCCTGGTCGGTTTGAGTCCTGTGAAACACATTTGAGGTTGTAACTACACTTGCTCTTCGGAACACAACTTACAATTATCCAAGACAGTATAGCACAATCAGGTTGACTTACCTCCCTAGAAACGGCTCGCTTAGGTTCTACCACTCTTCCATCAACCTTGTGTGGGCGGGAAGCCATAGCAGCATCGACTTCTTGTACTGATGAATATGTAACAAAGCCGAAACCCCTGGACCTCTTGCTGTTGGGGTCCCTCATGACCTGAAGACAGAGGGTACATTTGTTCTCAGCTTCACTACAGACTAGACACATTACATGCATGCTTTCAATCCAAGGCATTAAGGGCACATCTTTAGCAAAGATGATGGTCTTCTTAATGAAATCTACTTACCACGCAGTCTGTAAGGCTCCCCCATTGCTCAAAATGAGCCCTCAGGCTTTCGTCTGTGGTTTCGAAGCTCAAACCTCCGATGAAGAGCTTGCGAAGCTGCTCCGGCTCACGTGGGACCTGCACAATAGACAAGACAGATTGTAGCATCTGGGTACCTTCACTAGTGTGCAAAATCAACACTCGCACCATTTCGACAATTACTATATTCACAATTAACAGTTTGACCGCGCTACTGGCTTATTACTCCTGCCCTGCGCCACATATCAAAAATCAGAGCAGGGTGGAGGAGGGAGACATCGCCGCCATTAACGCTAGCAGACAAGTCAGCTGAGGTTGAATTTTAGCATTTTCAGCAGCAATTACACACCAACGTTAAATGTTAACATAACGTTACTGCCTTTCGTGTGTGATAATCGATGACCAGCACTGAGTGAATTTCCTGAATTTCGTATACAGCTGATCGCTTGAACAAAAGGCCACGAGGCCCAGTTGCTATAAAATGGCGGCTTGACAATGCTGGAAAGCTACTGCAGCTGCGACGAAAACGCCGCCTGCATTGTGTACTCAAAGGCTTCAAGTATGATTTTAAACATCGACTATGCGTGAAAAGATAAACAACGCTTTGCGAATGCGTTACTCACATCCTTCGACATCTTGCAGGTATATCCTTGAAGACTCCTCGTAAACCGACCGAAGAAAGGTGATCTGCGTCAGACGAGCCTAGCCTGCTATTCAACAGTACAATAAATAGCAACGGATACGCCTCTGTTACACTGTGATTGGTCAGTGCTTCCCGCTGCAGTCTGTCGTCAGAGGTAACTGAATCTTGATTGGCTCAAATTCAATCAATCATTATAAAGGTCCAATCATCTACTGGCAGGCGAGGACCATAAAAAAAAGATGTCGAAGATGGCCGGTGTAAAGGAAAAATTCTACGAAAGTGCGTTTACTATATGCTATTGTTGTGTTATTAATCATATGGTGGATACAAGGCAGTGACAGGGAAATATAGGGGGAGACAAATTAAAACTCTACAATACAGTCCTAAATGATCCTGTTTTTGACTTGTAGGTGGAGGAGGACCTGTGCTTTAGTGCAGTAACACCAATATACCTCCCACTGGCAGAACATACTCAACATACACACGTTTTTACCTAATATATAAAAAACAGCGCACATGCATTGCAATCAATATGTTGAAAGCTTCCTCTGAATTGAGTTAAAATAGTGCAGGGGTATATTTGTTAGCAGAATATGTAGGTCATCAGCTGACCGAGGGGCGGGTACGTTCATTGTGCGCCTTTAACGCGCGCTTTTTTGCGCACAGCACCTTTTTGTGGTCCAAGCTAGATGCTAAAGTAGCTCCGACGTTGGCCTCACAGACTGCTGGTCCACAAAAGACGGGGTATATCGCCACAGTTAGCTGGTCAAAACCGACGGTTTAGGCATCCAAAGGGTAAGAAATCATGTGTACATTAATGTGTTTCATGCTCCTGCAAGTACCGATTCGTGGGTCGATATCAGTGTTAGCTAGCTCGGTGAAGCGTTAGCTTGCAGGCTACCTTCTTTCGCAAGTTTGCCTTTGACGCCCATTGGTTAGCTTGTAGCTAAGCACAGCATCATATCGTTATTTCTGAGCGCTTTTTCTGGTCATGCTATATGATATTTAATGGTTTCATCGAGTGGACAGTTTCTGAGAGGTATTTGGTTGGCCTATTGATTTTGCATTTTTGGAAGGGTTTGTCGTGCCTGTTGCAGATTGAATAAAACGACAATGCTATGATGCCTTCGTTGATGTGCGATAGCCATCTTGCTAGTGTTGGGTAACGTTACGAAAAACTTGTGAGTGCATTGTAGTCAACGTTGTTTGGGTTTCGTATATAACACATATTCGTGCCTGTGTGCATGCATATCAGCTTGAAGTCTGGGAAGGAGGACGCTGTTTTCTTTAACGTTGCTTCTCTGTTGTTTCTCCTCGGACAGGGAGCTGCCAGTGGCCTGCAACAGCGTAGTTTTAAACAACAAACTTTGCAATGGGAAAAAAGTCTCGCGACGAGGAATCCTCATCCTCTGATGAGGAAGAATATGTTGTGGAAAAGGTGCTGGACAGGAGGGTGGTGAAAGGCAGGGTTGAGTTCTTCCTTAAGTGGAAAGGATATTCAGAGTAAGTAACTGCCAGTCTAACCAATGATTTCCCCTGATAATCAACTACAGTCTTAAGATATCAACATCAACACTTTGATAGGCAATAGATACATTTAATTATTACCAACAACTGATGACCTGTGCGATTTATTTTAAATGTATTTTCTGTAGTAAGCAAGGGGGAATCTATAGGAATATAAAAACAAATATAAATGTAAACATCATCAGATCTGTAAACTGGTTATTGCTGTATTGATACTTACTTGCTGCACTGTGATCTTCCTCAGTAAGCACAACACATGGGAGCCAGAGAAGAATCTGGACTGCCCTGAGCTTATTTCAGAATTCATGAAGACCTACAAGAAAAGTGGTGGGAGCTCCACACCTAGCAGTGGTGCCAGCAAATCAAGCACAGGCTCCGTGGGACGCACCAAAGACTCCAGTAGCTCCAAGAAGAGAAGCTCAGATGATGACGAGGAGGGCGGAAGTAAGCCCAAAAAGAAAAAGGAGGCAAGTATTGTTTCAAATTTGAAATGTGTTTAGATGCAGTAATTATGTGGCAGAATGTTACATTTAAGCTTAACATGATCGGAGACATGGTGTATTTAATTAATCGCATTAGGCATTTTCATTGTAGGTGTTATAATTGACGAATCATTTGCATGTGTGAGGGTAACACCTTTCTCAAGCTTTGTGTGCTGCACAGTAGGAACTCAAAGGTAGTTTTCAACTCCTGTGAGCTTAAATCTGCATTTGAAATCTTGTCATTCTTATGTTGATTACCAGGTGATGGGTGTTTCGTTTTAGACCCAGAAGATAGAAACTGTTGCGCTCCTACATTTTTAAGAGCACACTTTTTACTTATTACAAATTTAATTTGGCATACTGTAAACATTTATTGAATCAGTGGATGTTTTTCCTTTAGTTTTTTACACGACTTGTTTAGTTCAAGGAATTAGGTCTTAAGCTTTAAAATTCCCTATAAAAAGCTGTATAAATCTGTTAAATAGTTTCCTGTGTAGATGTGTTTTTATGCCAGAATGATTTTTGGAAGAACTGTAAGTGCATTCTGTAAATGAATTTGTTTGCCAATACTTCTGAACACAATTGGTGTAAAATCTAAAACTTGATTGCAACATACCACAGATTTGTAAGTAAATGTTTTTATCTATTGTCTTCCAGGATGAAATCCTAGTTGCACGTGGCTTTGAGAGAGGACTTGAGCCAGAGAAGATCATTGGAGCAACTGACTCATGTGGAGACCTCATGTTTCTTATGAAATGGTTGGTTTTGTTTATATTTTTGTAAAATTTGCTTGTCAAACTCATTGTTGACCCACGTATTTTCTTGCAAACTTAATCACTTTAAGATAACCATTTTATATTACATCAGGTAGTACACTGCTTTGATGCCACAGCTTGAACGCAAGTAATAATACTGACACCAACATCTTCATATTTTATTTCTGATAAGATTAAATGTTATTGAATTACTCTAAGCTGCCTGTGTCTTTATGGAGACACTGTGTTCTGGGCAGGAGTTTTTCAGGTAGATAAACACCGACTGCAGCATGTGAGTAGAAACAGACACATTTTTAGTATTGTATATTTATTTGAAAATGAACATGAGACATTTAAAGAGAGTAGCTTTTCTTTGTAGTCCAATGCAACGATGATGTACTGTTTAAGTAGGTGTAACTGGGGAAAACCTTTATGGTTATTTTTTTCTGAGCAACTTCATTCTGGTACTGAAAAATGATACGACTGACTCAAAGAGACTCTGCATTGGTTTTTAATAAGGTACTTATTATTCATATTTCTGGTGTTCCATTGGTGTTCCTCTGGTTTCTGAGTGTTAACCTTTGGTGCTGCACTGTGGTTGCAGTCTTTCCAACTGCTACATGCAAGTTGTAATGGTATGATTCTTCGAAATGACGGCTCTCAATGTGTCATATTTCCTCCAGCAAATTACCCATTAGCAGTACTAATAGCCTAGCTGTCCATTCATATACAAACAGAAAGCCACACCATAATACTTTATGTAACTGCATATTATCTGGATGGATATATGTAGTACCTCGCCGCTCATGCCTGAAGAAGCCTCATTCAAGGGTTTGCATGAGGTAGTAGTTGTACAATAGCTGCGTTTTATCTATTACTATTATTTTTTAAATAGAATTTTTTATTAACCTGGAAAATCTATAGCAATGGAAAAAGAAAATAAGTGTAAACATCAGCATCAGATCCTAAGGAGTATTCACAAGCTCCATCTGCCTATTTCTGCATATGAAGCACTGGCTGTGATTTTTTTTTTTTTTTTTTATTGCATCATAACTGTATGATTTAAAAGAAAATGACAGCACTCATTTTAAATCATTCTTACTTCTTATAATAAAAGTTATACAAATAAAAAAAAATACACAATCATTATTTTTGAATTATAGATTAACTATGACTAACTAGGTATGACACCAGTTCAATCAAGTCTTACAGTTTACAAAAGGGGGGGATTGACTATATTGTGAATTTTTTATAAAGGTGTATATACAAGGACAGCTAAATGATATAATACCTTTTTTTTTTTAATAATCTAATTTGGCACAGAATTTTACATCCACAATTTTAAAAATGCACAATGCATTTTCAGTTATATACAGACATTTTGTGAAGTATTTTAACAAGTTACAAGCCACCATTTTTATGTTAAGTATAGTCCTGACATGTATACAGATTGTTGATCATCTTTGAACAGGGAATCGCCACCAAGCATGTGATCATATCGATCTTCTGCAGTGACGCACAGTTCTGAACATGGATCTTTATCTCTTGCAGGAAAGATTCTGACGAGGCTGATCTCGTGCTTGCCAAGGAGGCTAATCATAAGTGCCCACAGATTGTCATAGCCTTCTACGAGGAACGTCTCACCTGGCATGAAGATAGTGACAAGAAGGAGAAGGATGCTGTCAGTGCGTGAGTGCATCACCTTAGGAGGAAACGGGACCTCCTCCACTGCAGGGACAACCTTGAGTCAGACATTTTTCACACCCAAAACTCCCATCCCTCACCTTTACCATGTCCAACAATGACACAAAGACAGCAGACACGACTGTGTTATCTCCATCCATGCCCCATTGGAACACAAGGGCCCAGACTGCTGAGGAGGATCCATCAGACGGGAGGAGAAGCTGTAGTTGACATGGGTGATAATGCTACTGGGGAGAGTTTCTACTGTTCTATCTTTGTATTCTTTATCTTCTTTTTAATATCTTAACACATGTTTTAGTGCTTACAGGATACGGTTATGTTAGTATGGTATTCCCACAGAGATGGCCATCTGCTGCGACCCCAAACATAGTCTTGACAACTAGAGCTGGTACAAGCTGTGTAGTGAACTTGTTCCAAGGTGAGTGCACAACTCCCATCCTAAGTTCGTTATAAACGTGCACCTCTTTTCTTTAAAAGCTCTTTGAAGACAAGACCATGATTTTGATATTCAGGAAGCGACCACAACAGCAGCTTCCTGACTGCATAATCACTTCCCTTTTTAAAAAAAAACTTTTTATCTCTTGTAGATTTTTCAGTTTGTCCTGTCTGCAGGGTTATACCTTCTCAATTTGAAAAATTGCAGAGGACAAAAGCCAAATATGTCTTCAAATGTAGTGACTCCCTTGTTCATTGTTTTAAGTAGTAGTTTTTATCTCTTCTTATTTCCAAGTTTCAATGTATGAATGTTGTGTGGTGTGGTTTTTTTGTTGTTGTTTTTTGTTTTTTTTATTTCTTCACACTATCACCAGTTCAAGGAAAGGACAAAAGAAATTGCTTGGATCTTTCTTTTTAACTGCAGTGTTATTTTTGTACGAGTATCATTTTCACAGGTTAGACAATCTTCATTATAACCACACAAAATTACACCAGCATTCACACCAGTCATTAGGGTTCTGCCACCTTGTGGCTAAAAGATGTAAACCTTGACTCTGACCAATCTCAATGGAGACAGCCCTGCATTTTTAATTGTTGTTGATCTTGTTAGTTAGTAATACTTTGATATATATATATTTTTTAAATGACATTAAGCAGTAAAATCCGCTCACCAGAGTGTTCACTATTGAAATCATAGTAATATTAACTGTAAACATTAAAACCAGCTTATAATTGGATTATCCTCCTAGGTTCTATTGTGATGAATAACTTCATTGTTCTCGGTGATAAGATTTGAAATTTCCCTGGGACCTGGAAAGCGTGTAGTCAGTTCTTATACAGAAGATTGATGCTGGTTTTGTGGGTTCAGCTGTTGTGCTCCAGCATGAACTCTTAGGACCAAATGTTTGGTGTCTACAGACTAACATCTGCTCTGTTTTTGGCTTTTATTCGGCATTGTGAATGAAGACTGTGATCATCTCCCCGTTCATATACACAGTACATAAATCATGTCCCTTGATATCACTTAGATTATCGTTTTGGTGTCATTTTCTTTCATTCAAAATATTTTGTCCCCAATTTTTGCCAGTGCAGGATTTTTAAAAAAGTAGACTATTTCTTGTGTGAATGAAATGTTACAAATATGTGTACAGTAGCACCCTTTAATAAACATTTTCAATGTTAAAGTTACTCTTGACTGTTTTTATATATACAGTGGAAACCATAAGTTTATATACACTGCATAAAAAGACACATTACCATTTTTTTTCTCACTGTCTGACAATAAATCAGACTAAACCTTTCCTGTTTTAGATCAGTTAGGATTACCAAAATTATTTCTATTTGCTAAATGCCAAAATAATGAGAGAGAGAATTTTTTATGCTTTTCTTCAAGGTCAAAAGTTTACATACATGTCCTTAGTATTTGGTAACATTGCCTTTAAACTGTATGACATGGTTCAAACGTTTTGGGTATCCTTCCTCAAGCTTCTCGCTGTAGTTTGCAGGAATTCTGGCCCATTCCTCCTGACAGAACTGGTGGAACTGAGTCAGATTTGTAGGCCGCCTTGCTCACACACGTCTTTTCTGCTCTGCCCACAAATTTTCTATAGGATTGAGATCAGGGCTTTGTGATGGCTGCTCCAAAAGGTTGACTTTGTTGTTCTAAAGCCACTAAGTCACTAATTTGGTGGTATG
>OMNN01028674.1:0-15784 GCA_900302755.1 Chromis chromis | reverse complement strand
ATTATTTTTGATTGATCCCTGAAGGAAAACTTTGCATTTATATTTATTATTAAAATATCCGAGTTTCTTTCTGTTGGTGAAAACAAAACTTTATATTCAAGAGTCAGTTAAAGTGAAAAACAGAAGTTTATATTATTTACCATCACTTTTGACTAAAACATACACATGGATTTAAAACTAATTCAGTTTTCTATGACATTATAAACTCAATTATTATTTAGCTGATGAGATAAATACAGATGAAATACAGTCAGCAGATTTTGGTGGTTTTGTCGAGCGACCAGACTGAGGAAACGTTGGAGAATTCAGTTGTTTTATTCAAAAACACGGCGGTTACAGCAACACGATCAGCAGACAGGAATAAAAAAATAAAATTAAGTCAGAGACGAGGAGAGTCGACTCCAACTGAACGTTTCCAAACTCAACACAACAAATCAGGGTCAAAGAGACGACACCACAAAACCTACACAGACCAGTTCACTTCTATTTACACAGACCTGAGACCCACTGGGAGGAGCTGGGAGGTTACTGAGCAGAGGGCGGCAGACAGACAGGTGACAGGTGAGAGGGGGCGGGGTTAATGCATCAACAGTTCCAACACACCAGTCCCAGAGCGTACTGCTTTGAGTAACGTCAAATCAGAGAGCAGAAATCTTAACTGGATTCACTTTTGAACCAATCAGCAGCTGCGGTGGAAACAGTTCTGATGTCACAGCGTTGAATGGAAACATCTCCGTGGCGACAGCTGCTGAGACTCATGGGTAATGTAGTATTCAGTCACAGCACAGACTGAATGGAGGAACGTTTGAAAAGAAGCCGAGTTCAGGATCAGGAGAAACACAGGAGAAACCAGTAAAAGCTGAACTGGTTTCACTGGAGAACTTGATCAGATCTACACAACATCTGGAGATCAGTTCCATCACTGCGCTGCAGATGATCAATAACCTGACAGATCAAACACAGCGGACAGGTTCTACAGAAACGCGCTGCATTAACAGAATCACTTATTGAATAAACCGTTTTTTCTTTAAGCACAGCAACAAAACTAGTTTCTACCATTTGTGAGCAAAAAACTTTACTCAATATTTAAACCTCTGAACCTCAAAACCTGCCGGCAGGTTTGAAACATGTTACATTTTTAAAAAGTCAAAACTGTATCAACAGAAAGAATCAGCACATTTTCAACTTTCCAAAGGTCAAACTTGAAGCAATCATCTGTGATGTGCTGTTTTGTCAGACAAAATACTAAATCTGAGCCTAAAATCATGATATTTCACAAATATCACTTTATTCGAAACGTCTCATTTAAAAATTTGCCAAAAATAGAATCTTTGCTCTAATCAGATTCTGTAAATTAACAAAAAGTCTTAACTCCTGGTGACAACTCATTTTCCATGACTGAAAAATTCTGAGGTTTCAGGTTAATTGGATCAATAAAGTAAATGCAGCATGGCTCAAAAACAGAAAACAGAGTAGCAAGTTGTTGGAAGATACTCTCTCTACTGTTCATCAGCTGTAGAGAGATGTTTCACCATGCTGAGTGTATCTTGTATCGAGAGGCTGGAAACATGGAAATAGTTCAATATCTATAGTTTTATACTTTATACTGCAGTAAAAAATGAACCACAGTGAAGAAAAATGAGAAACTGCTGCTGAGAGTTCAGAGGGTTCAGGATGGATCAATAAACCATCTGAATTGTGATAAGTGTCATTCTGAAAACGTGTTTGTTTTTTTTGTCTGCAACAACACAATTTATGCTAATATTATTATGCTAATAAAGGCTTTCTCTATTCTTAAAGTGTTGCAGCTCTGCATAAGACACTCGTTTGATCAGGTTCGATCTTTACATAAGTAGACTCGGAAACTCTTTGATTACACCTCGAATCTGTGCTGTGACGTTAATGAACATGCCGGGACTCTGTTTGCTGCTGTTAAGGGGAAAATGTACTTTAAGACTTGATCAATATCAGATCAATAAATCGCTAAACTATGCTTTTAATGTTAACTGAAAGTGAGAAATGGCTGAAAGTCTACGTTTAGATCAATGCAGCGTGTTTCTGTTCAAACTCTTTACTGAAGTAAAAGCAGTGAAATTATTATTAAAGTGATGTTAAATAAGTTCCTTTTTTATTATTATTGATACACAAACTTTACCATTATGGGATGTGACCTGAACAGTTTTTATATTTGTATTATTCATTTTGCTGTTGAGTAACAAACCTGTCAGATGTGTTTGAGGCCAGCTGATCAATAATCAATAGGATTTCACAGCAGCTGTGGTTGTAGAAAAACTTTAGATCTATCAGCTTGTTGACTGGTTTCCTGCTCGTCAGCTGATCACGTCACCAAGGGAACGATGACGTCATCAGCCACTAGCAGGTAAACACAGGTGAGTGAACCTGACCCTGATCTCAGCCGAGTCTCCCGTCAGTCCGCAGCTCTGAGCCCAGCAGGGGTCAGAGGTCACCGGAGGGGGCGGAGTCTGTGATGTGGTTGGGGTCATATGGTGGGCGTGGGCGGGTGGTACAGCGGGTAAAGGGTCCAACTATTCGTCATCGTCGTCGTCACCTTCGTCCTCAGCATCTCTCTTCCTCTTCTCCCCCTGAACAGCAGCTCCGTCCTCATCTGACAAAACCACAAATTAAAAGTTAAATACTTCAAATATTTAACACGAGTCATAAATAAGTCAATAAACAGTAATAAATAAAAAGAGAGAAAAGATATGATCCGGAGAAAAAAGTCAAATACTGGGCCGCTGTTTAGCTCAGTCCCTTGGCAGCAGTCATGAGTTCGAGTCCGGCTCAAGACCATTTGCTGCATGTCCCTCTCCTCTCTACTCCCACTTTCACTCTGTCTCTACCAATAAAATGGAAAAACTCCCCCCCAAAAAATACATTAAAAAAATATTTTTAAAAAGTCAAATACTGACACCAAAGATTGTCGTTAGATTTTTTTAAAAACAAAACATAATTTAAAAAAAGTCATATGAAAGTAATAAAAGAGCAAAGCCCAAATATGATGAATAAAAGTGCAAATTATGATTAAAAGTCTGATAAAAAAAAATAGATTGAAGAAGAAAAGTCAGGCCATTAGAAAAGGAAATAAATTATTCGGCGAAAATAGGGCTGGTCGTTGTGGAGGTATTCGGATAATAATGTTGATATTCCAATAGTCGTGCGCGCCCGCCGAGGCTCTAGTACAAGGACCTGCCAACTCCGATGTCACGCTCCACTTTGCCCATGTTAGTAAACAAATAACTTAACAAGCAAACACCAACATTTCTAAAACTGCAGATTAAAATATATATATTCTATATATAGGATCCAGTTTAAACTTGGTTTTTAAATCTCTGAATGGTCTGGCTCCTTCTTATCTTTCTGAATTGTTGTCTATTCATGTTCCAGCTAGAACCTTGAGGTCGACTTTAACCACTCCAAGGACTAAACTTAAGTCTCGAGGCGACAGAGCCTTTTCTGTGGCAGGTCCCAGACTCTGGAATAGCCTGCCCTTAAATATTAGATCTGCACAAACCCTGGAGCATTTTAGATCTTTACTGAAGACGTACCTCTACAGACTGGCTTTTACCACAGGCTGACCTGAGCATTTGTCGTAATTGATTTATAGTTTTGTTTGTTTTATTGTGGTTTATATGGTTTTACTGTATTTATTTTTAATGCCTGTTTCATTGCAGTTTTTGCCATTACTGATTTGTTATTTGTGTTTGGCTTGTACAGCACTTTGGGCAGCTTGACTTGTTGTAAATGTACTTTATAAATAAATTTGACCTTAAACATTTTTTTAAATGATAAAAATAAAGTTGTAACTTCATGAAAAGGACTTCTATATGTGTACTTATCATAAACACTATACTAGCTGCAAGGAAAGAAGTGATTTTTACTTAAAATAGAAACAATAATCTAATATTTTGGGAGTCTAATAACGTCACATTACTTCAAGAAACATATAATTACTTCAAGAATAAAGTAGTAAGTGGTCAATAAAATACTGCACTTTTAACAGTTTATCCATATATGAGTAATGATAAAGAACACAGTATTGCTGCTCTGAGCGTTCTCTCAGGAACCTCGTCACGTTCTATATTTACAGATTCTGTTGATTCTGAACGTTTCACTGCATCACAAACCTCCGTCCTCCTCTTCCTCCTCCTCGTCCTCCTCCTCCTCCACGTAGTCGCCGTCATCCTCTTCGTCCTGAAAGGAGGAAACATCGTCAGGAAACAGGAAGCTGGATGAAGAGCGCCACCCAGAGGTCACTAGTGGAACAACAACAAGCAGACTCACCTGGATTCCCTCCTTCATCAGGTACGACAGGCCGACCTCGTCCTCGTCTTCCTCATCGTCATCCTCGTCCTCATCGTCGTCGTCGTCGAGGTCTCCGTGAGGACCACCTTCATCGTCATCGTCTGGAACCAAACACCAAAATGTTTTTTCTATAAATTCTTCATATTTGTCTCCTGTTTTTAAAGCAGGTACGATCCATTTTGTATTCAAGTATTCAGTATTCGATAAATTAATCTAACATTAAAATTTCCCTTTGAAACATTTACCAATATATTTACAGTAAAAAAAGTTAAAGTAAATCAGAGATGGTCAAGAAGAAGCCCTGCTGATACGTGGTGGTCGCTGTTTGGGGGTGTTTTTTTGGATCGCTGTTTGCAGGATTTTGGGTCACTCACCGCTGTTGGCCTCGGAGTCGGGCATCTCGTTGTCCTCGTGGTCGTATCCGTTCAGGTAGGTGAGCTGAGGCAGCAGCTCGAACACTCTCTCCCAGTAGTCGTCCAGCGTGGTGATCTCACAGCTGTACAGGTCCAAACTCTTCAGGTTCTTCAGGTTCTGCTGCAGGACGACACCATAGAACATCTCAGAAAGACAGTCCAATCAGCAGCACAAGTGTCTTAAAAAGTATTTCTCCCAAAAACACATCTTGGAAAATGTCTGTAAATATTTTGGACTTAAATATGCCTCCGAAATTATGTTTCCACTATGGATGCAAAATTTTAGTAATGTTCTTCTCGTCCTAATGAAGTGCAAATAGTCTTCATTACTAGTTGGAGGTCATTAACCTCCACAGAAGTCTTTGTCATGGTGCCCGTTGCTAGATGAACTCCCACAATGCTCTCTGCTTTACCAACGATACATTTACCCCCATAACGCTACATTTACCCTCCAACACTACATTTACCCTCTAACACTACATTTACTCTCCAACACTACATTTACCCTCCAACACTACATTTACCCCCTAACGCTACATTTACTCTCCAACACTACATTTACTCTCCAACACTACATTTACCCCCCAACACTACATTTACCCCCTAACGCTACATTTACTCTCCAACACTACATTTACCCTCCAACACTACATTTACCCCCTAACGCTACATTTACTCTCCAACACTACATTTACCCTCCAACACTACATTTACCCCCTAACGCTACATTTACTCTCCAACACTACATTTACCCTCCAACACTACATTTACCCCCTAACGCTACATTTACTCTCCAACACTACATTTACCCTCCAACACTACATTTACCCCCTAACGCTACATTTACTCTCCAACACTACATTTACCCTCAAACACTACATTTACCCCCTAACGCTACATTTACTCTCCAACACTACATTTACCCCCTAACGCTACATTTCAAACAGCGTCCTATAGGAGCTTTAAGACAAGGTTCCTGAACACCTACAGAACGTGTCATGTTCTGTAGGTGTTCAGGAACCTTGTCTTAAAGCTCCTGTATGTAATGTAGTTTATTCAGCTGTCAAACATTTACACTGGACTGATTTTACGTTAACATTCTTAAAGTGTGTATTATTTAGTAAAATGGACCCTGCAGGTGTGGCTGAAGGCGTTTCAGGTGCTGAGACCTACCAGTGCCTCGATGCTGCTCAGCTCTTTGATCTTGTTCCCGCTCAGGTTCAGGTAGGTCAAGTTTGGACATTTCTCTGCCAGCTTGTCCAAACCTCCTGTGATGGTGTTATCACTGACCTCCAGCTGAAACACAGCAAACACACTCTGATGCAAAACCACAACCAAAAACACAAACTCACCAGGAACAGAGTCTGCAGAAATAACTCAGCTTATTTATTTTGTTAATATCATTGCTGCTAAATAACTCAGTTTGTTTTCCTCGTGACATTGATGACCTGGTTCTGTCTTTAGGATGCTGGTTATTAAACAGTGCAAAATACCACATAGTAAAATACACTAAAATGTTACTCGAGTTAAAGTGTTTAAGAGTAAGATGTATTTGAAGTACTGAAATAATACATATGCTGAGTTTATTACAGCTGCAGTAATGTACACAGTATTTTATAGATCAAGTTACAGCTCAGTTTTAAGATGTTAGAAAAGCTCTTTGGATATAATAAAATCATTGATTTTAGTAATGCACAGTTTTTAATGTTAAACTACTATTTAGTCTATATGTTATTATTTCAAAAACTAAATATCACTAGTTAACTTCTACATTATTAGTTTTTTGTTAATGAGCTCAAAGATGGAATATGTCATGATGGCTTTAATTTTTTTTCAATATTTCAACTAGATTGTCCAATATTGCAGATTCTGAATCAATGACATGAGGAGAAATAACAGTGAAATTTTTATCTTTTTATCTGCAATAGTTTCTGAGATACTGTTCAGAAAAAACTGCTGAAATTATTTGATATATCCACCTAGACGTACAGATATCTTAATAAAGATTCTTATTTTATGTAAACCTTTGAGGCCAACCACAGCTGTTCTCAAAACATGTCAGCAGCTTATAAGATAAAAAGAGGTGAAATTAGAGGTTTATAAGAGCAACTGATGTTTTAGAGTAAATAAATCTTCCAACCTTCCTTCCTTCCTAAGTTATTATTATTCCAGTACTTTTACACACTAACATAGACAGGTATAAGTGAGCCTGCAGCAGCTTAAAGGGGCGTCCAGACACCTGGTGATGAGCACAGGTGGACTCACCTTGCGTAGTTTGGGCAGCGACGGTAGTTTGGCGAGCGAGCTGAGGCCAACATTGACCATGCTGAGGATCTCCAGCCCTGTGTACTCGTCTGTCAGACCCTCCACCTCCCCATCACCTGAGCGACAGTTATCCACCACCAGCTCCGTCACCTGAACACACCATTTGACCAATGAGGCGACACCAACACAGAATCAGACCAAATCAATTTAAATCACATCAGCTGTAAATAATAATAATAATGTAAGACAGTCAGTTCAGTCAATAACCTTGCTTATTGCCGTTGTAATAAAAGTTTGTGCTTCTGTTTAATAATATCTGACTGCTAGTTTGAATATGATCAAATATTCTGACCTGAGCTTTTATTTTATAGACCAAACAGCTAACCCACAAAATAACCAACAGAATAATATTAAATGAGGAATAATAAATCTGGAATCAGAGAACTGATACCGATTTTTTTCTTTAAAATGCACACAACCGTGTAATTATTAAAGACTTGGCGATTAATTTAACAGCTGGCAGCTAATAAATTATTCAGCTTTATTCATGTTCAACAACAAGTCTTCAAAGTAACTAAACATCCAGTAAAAATAATTTAAACTAACAAAGCTTTATTTGTTCAGTACAGTTTTGTCCATTCAGTCTACTGAGAAGAGAAACACCTGTAAGCAGGTAAAAGAGGAGGAACCATCTAACCCAACACACTCTGATCAATCGATCAGATCAATAACTCTCACAGCTGTCTGTCGTCGCCGGTAAACGGTTGCCGGTCACAGCTACCGACAGAGTCTCAGTAATGGAGGGAAACTATGCTGACACTCCGAATAATCACCGCTTCATCAACCAAACTGAAAACAGCAGCTCTGCTCTGCTGATCCGCCTCCACCAAACTCCACGTCATGTTTGTGTGATTTTAGAACCACCGAGACACAGCGGAGGGGGCGGAAGCAGCACCCGAACCTCTGTGAAATGTACGGTCTGATCCGAATAACGGGCCGAGGATGGATTTAGTCTGGACCCGGAACACCCCAGAAAACGTATAAGACCTTTAAAGGTCCGGGGGGCAGAAAACACTTTGGCTTGTGATAACGTCGACTTAAAAGTTGTGGATTCTAAAATGGAGTCTGGCTTGAAGTGCAGTTTACGAGCATCGTGGAGCTTCAAAACAGAGCCGTGTGGGCGGGAACAGTGGCCCGATCTGCTCTTTAACTTTAGTGTGGATCAAATGTGGCCGAAGATAATATTTAAACAGCCTCTAATGGCGGCGGAGTAAACTTTAAAGGGAGAGATTTTCAGAATGGAGTCTGGCTGGAGGCGCCATCAGATTAGAAGCAACTCAGAGCTCCGCCACCAAAACACGGCGGAGTGGGCGGGAACAGCAGCCTGAAGCTCCGTGTAAAGTTTACAGTCAGACCTAAATAAAGGGCCGATTCTGGACCGTGTCAGAGCCGAACTGAGCCGTGATGGCTCAGAACATGTAAAATACCTTTAAATGCGCAGGAGCAGAATAGTTCTTCCTGCTGCGCACCAGTTGCCTTAAAAGTTGGGGGTTTATGAATGGAGTCTGGTCTGAGCATCGACCAGCAGCTATTTAACACTGAAGGTTAAGATGGGAGTCTGCTCGGTCCTGCGGTCAACCGGCAGCGTTCAAATTAATTTAACCGACACCGAGAAGCCACGCGCGGCTGTGTTTTGTGTTTTGTCTTTACGACCGACCGTCAGCCCGGTAACCCGCCGCCCGGTGCTCGTCCGGTTACTCTGATAGCTCGGATGCTAGCTGCTGGAGGCTCGCGCGAGTCTCTCTCTCCCACGAGCGGGCGAGAAGTGAGAGCGCGAGACGGAGCGCAGCTGCACGCGGCGGGCTGCTGGAGCTCCCCGCGCACTTTCCTCCATGTTGGAGCCAAAGAGCCCCAGAAGGAGACAAAATGTCGGACAGAGCAGCTCGGGTTGCTGCCGCCGGAGAGACTCGACGTCCGCTTCTGCCGAGTGTTTCCAGCATCGTCATGTCGGCTGCACTCGGCTTCCTCCACCATCCGTCCAGGAAATAACTCAAGTCCAACGCTGTAGTTACTCACCTCGGCGGGGTTTCTGTTCCTCAGCTCCAGGCTGATCCTCTTCTTCATCTCCATGTCGAACGGAGGCGGAAAAAACAAAGTATAACAAAGGAAAAGTGGATCGTTCAGTGAGGCCTCCTGCTCAGGCGGACATCAGCCGACAACTAAACCTCCATGTTCGCTGCTGCTCGACCTCCACACACAGGCACCGCCCCCTGCTCATCAATATTCATGTTTTAGTTGGTTGTGGTGTACTATTGGTCCAAACATGAGCCACTCACTAAGCCCCTCCCTATCGTCTTATTATGGAGAAATCTTGTCTACGATTGGTTTGAATTACAGAGGCGGTACTTTAGAGTGACCAATGAGAAGGCGAGAAGGAAACATTTAAACTCTACAGGCGCTCACTCTTTGTCCTTATTGGCGCCATATTTTACTGAAAGCTTCAAGTTGTTTTTCATTCATAAACTACAGTCAGCATGTAAATACAGTTTATTACAGCAGCTCTGTGTAACATCACTTCATTGTCAAATGATTCTGAACTGCAGCACTGTACAAACACAGTATTATTTAAGTAAACAGTAGTTTTTACTCTGATGGACAATCAGAAACTAATCCTTCATAAAGGCTATGTTGAAAATTCAGTTCAAAAGTAGAAACTTAAAGAAACAAAGTGAATCCAGCTGTGATCAGTGAAACTAGACTGAGTCCAGCTGTGATTTCCAATCAGTCTAACTGATGAACATGGTTCTAAAATGAGCAGCAGAACTTTCTCAGTTTTGGACCTATGAACTGTGTCTATCTATGTCTGCATCATGGCTCCACATGGAAAAGAATTAAACAAGAAAATCTGACTGTGAGACTTGACAAAGATGTAAATGGATCCAGGAAGATCAGAGAGCAACAAAAAAACAGTGAAGCACAGACAAGACCACAATAAATTAGTTGGGCTCAGATGGAGTCCAGCATGTTTGGTGTGAACCTGACTAGGACTACCACAGCGAATGCATAGTCCTGACAGTGAAGCACGGAGGTGGGAGTGTGATGATATGGGGCTGCATGAGGGCAAAAGGTGTTGATGACATTTATAGATGCACCATGATGTCTGCGGATAAACCAAAATACTGGCTGACTATGAGTCCCAGTCTGCAGAAGCTGGAAGAAGAGGAATATTCCAGCATGAGAACCATCCAAAGAACATCACACAAGAGCTTCTACACAAGAACAAAGTGGAACTAGGACCTGGACAGTGTGAGTCCTGACCCGAACCCAACAGAACCTTTGTGGTATTTTCCAGAGAAAGGTAGAAAAACCCAACCCCTCCAGCAAAGAGCAGCTGAATAAAACAGTGACGAATGTGAGAAGATGTGAGCAGAAATGAGTGGACTCTGGTTTCCTCCATGCTGAGGAGGATTGAGTCTGTCATCAGAAATAAAGGTGGACATACAAATAATAACAATCAAATAGCTTTATTATTGAACCTCAGGGGTCACATGGTGGACAAAATATGAAACATGAAAATCTGGATCAATAAACCAGTGCACAGTTCTGTTTGAAGACTGGAGTCTGTGGAACCAAATTATCCTCAAAATAAATTAAAAATATTAACATGAAAATTCAGCTGCTGACAGTCTTCTGGTGTTGTGCTGCTTTATGTTGTGTAGTTGTTGTTCTGGGGTTGTTTGTTGTGTAAATTAGCTGCTGGTTGACTCTCTGGCAGCAGAAATACACAATAAAATGAGTACATAAAGAGATTTGCTGTTGTTCTGTTGAGCAGAACTGGACTCAGTCTGTCCACACATTTCAATAAAGTAATTTAAATACTTACAACAAATCAATTCAAACAACAAAAACCACAAACGTCCGATGCTCCAATGTAACTAAGCAACTGACAGTAACTAAAGTACTTTACTGCAATTTTTTTGAGTACTTTTACTTTTAGTATTACTATTTTCTGTTTCCACAGTTTAGAAAAAATACTTTAGTTTTTTACTTTAAAAAACATAATGGTGAAAATCTGTAAGAAAGGATGCCTGAAAAAATTCTGTTAAAAATTGTGAATTACATAAAGTTCACAAACTGTAAAAACATTTTTTTTAAAAGCAAATATCTACTAATATCTGCAGTTTATTTAAATACAGTAAAACTGTGTAATTTTACAGCCACATCTTGTAAACATATTAATCATTGTTTGTATAAATACTTATTTTTGATTTTTAGTTTTTTTACTGTCTGCATGTAAATTATGAGCTTTTTCTGTGATTTCACTAGATATTATCTGTAAGTTAACAGAACTGTAAATATCTGTAAAATAACAGTAAGCTGTTCAAGAACCTACATATAAAACTTTTAAAAAACATTTTTTACAGTGTACATTTATCTTACAGCTGTTGTTACTTTACAATAGGTACTTTCGCTAATTTAAGCTAAAAAATAATGTTTTAATCATTACAAGGAGGGTTCAGGTCACATGACACAATAAAGACTTCATATCATCACTTAAAAAAATATTAAAATTTAGGGCGATTAAACAAAAAACCATAATAAAAAAAATTGTAAATAAAACTTCTAATTGCTACTAAGTCTGAAGTTTTATAACAAAGTATTTTAAGAATTGAAAAACAAGATAAAGAATCGAATTCTACAGTTTAATATTCACAAACTGGGAGGAAACAAAGAAGCAGTGAAATATTTAGTTTTAATCATAAAAGTTTAATTTGAATAAACAGCATGTTACAGAGTTTTAGATCTTCTCAGTATAAAAAGTTAAAATGTGCTAAAAGACAGAAATAAACCTGATGACAGAATAAATAATCTGACAGGTCAGAGAGGAATCGCAGCGGAAACAGGATATGATGTCATCAAAAGGGGACGAAAGGTTTGGGAGATGATAAAAATAAATAAAGTGAAAAAGAAACCGTCCGACACAAAATATAAAGAGCAAAACAAAACAAAAAAATGATGAGAGATGTGACAATGGGCTTGTTTTGGTAACAGCTGATTGTCAACATGTTTTCCAGCAGTTAAAGGGTCACTTCACTCAAATTATTCATTTTCTAGATAGTAACTGTACAGGGGGCGGGGCTTATGGCCTACACTGCGACCAACCAGCAGGGAGCGATGTCAGCGATGTTTGTGTTTCCATTGGCAAGGAGCCAAGTTGGAGCCACGCCATTGCGTCACCGTATGACGACTACGCTTGCATTGATTACATAGCAGTTAAAAAACCGCAACAAGTTGATGATAATATCTATGTTTATCTTTATAAATATTGAATTGCCCCCTGGGGACAAATAAAGTTTTTTAAATTGAATTGAATTGAACCTTTATAAAGATACAGATCAGGCGGAGGTCCGCAAGGCGGAGATCGCCTGTTGCCTGGGCACATCCATGATTGCGCTACTGGTGGGACACAATTGTACCGGATTTCAGCGCAACAGTTTGCGTAAAACTTCCGTGTGTCCCGGGAGTCATTCCAATACATCTGCGATCGGACCAGGGACGTCCTGGAGAAAAAGAACACAAATTACCGCTTGTGTGTCCTTTTCCACTGCTGATCGGTGGTCACGATAACCCCACCCCCAGCCCCTGACATACTCGGTTCTTAGCTCTGGCCCAGCAAGGAGTTGGTGCTTGCTAAGCACCGGTTTTTAGCACCTGGGGCCGGTGCTTACGCGGTGAACTGGTGCTAAGTCAGGCACTGGCTCCGAACTAGCACTGGAACCAGGTCGGTGGAAAAGGGGTAACAGAAGTATGATTCACCTGACAAATTCTAATAATAATAATAATATAATCATTTGTGTGAACTGGTCCTTTAT
Source organism: Chromis chromis (assembly GCA_900302755.1). Classification (NCBI taxonomy): domain Eukaryota; kingdom Metazoa; phylum Chordata; class Actinopteri; family Pomacentridae; genus Chromis; species Chromis chromis. Next base: position 2,910 of record OMNN01028674.1, on the reverse strand, counting down.
TGTGTCAGACTGGCTGCTGGTATCAGTGGAAACTCAATGAATGACAGGAGGGATGAAATGGTGCGATTGGCTGATTGTCTAAAACGACCAATGAGGTGCTACGGTGTGTTTGTTGACACCTGTGAGGAGGAGGACGTGGGCAGAGCTTATCAAGTCAGTTTTCAGTGAGCATGTATCAGGTGTCAGTAAACGGATATCAGGCGTCAGGTATCAGATATCAGGCGTCAGGTATCAGGTATCAGGTGTCAGTAAACAGGTGTCAGGTATCAGGTATCAGGTGTTGCTCCGCCACAGGTGTGTGTGTCAGAGCGTGTGTTCTCGCGGCGGCAGCATGTGCAGCACCTGGTCAAGGAGCTGCAGCGCTCGATGCAGGTGAACCTCCAGCCAACAGGGCGTGTCCTTGATGCTCTGTCGCGGGTAGTCGCAGCCCCACCCCTTCACGAAGCTCAGCCGCACGATGCACAACCTGCGCAGGTCGTCCACGCCCAGGCCTGCTGCCGAGCGAACACCTGGAGGAGGGGAACATGCAATGAAGCAGGGTACTGAGGACACCTGAATCCATCCATCATCTATATACCGCTTAATCCTCTGTAGAGTTGCGGGGGGGCAGGAGCCTATCCCAGCCGACTCGGGTGAAGGCAGGGGACACCCTGGACAGGTCGCCATCACAGGGCTACACATAGAAACAGACAACCAAGCACACTCTCATTCACACCTACGGACAATTTAGAACCATCAGTTAACCTCAGCATGTTTTTGGACTGTGGGAGGAAGCCGGAGTACCCGGTGAAAACATACAAACTCCACATTGAAAGATCCCAGACGTCCTAACCGGGAAGCGAACCGGGGATCTTCTAGCTGTAAGGCAACAGGGCTAACAACCGAGCCACCGTGCAGCCCCGCACCTGAATCCTAAGGTGTAAAATTAAGATTAAGTCCCTACAGTGTTAATAATTTTGCAGCTTTACCTGCTGAGCACTGGAAGCTGCAGCTGCTCTGTGATTTATTCTCTGAACTTGAGGATGAACTCATGAAACACAGAGTGGAACCTCAGAGTATAGGTGAGGAGTAACATTACATGTCATGTTGGATTTTGTAATCAGATTACATCATGCAGCTCTGCTCTGTTTATGTTCAAACATTTGACCTAAAGATCCTGCAGAGTTTCACAGATCAATAATCAAACTATTTGTGTCTGATGATTTCTGCATGAAAAACTCTGAATATAAAAATATTAGTTACTGGATACAAGACGTCCAGCTCAGTTCAGATACTTCATTTATTATTCTTCAGGAGGCAGTTTAACTTGTTTCTGTCTCATTTTAACTCACTGTTTTAACAAAATGTGAAATCCTGAATCAACATGTCCAATATGTTTCCATAGATGTTAAAACACTGGAACTAATGTTGTCTCCACATACTGTAGATATTGAACTATTTGAACAACTTGCTCCTCTGTTTACTGTTAATGAGCCATGCTGCATTTATTTTAGTGATCCAGTAGGTTTGATTTTCCTCTCAGTCTCTCTTCGGAAACACAGGAAGAAGGTTCTGGTTTTACAGAATCTGGTTTTCAGAAACACTTTATATTTGGAGACACTTCATATGTACTAACACCTGTCCAGCAGGTGGTGCTCCTCCTCCCTCACATATATACTGTATTATGCTAACGTCAAGTGATACTTACTGACAGCAGGTGAGATTCCTCCAACGCTGGTCTGAACAGGAACCGAACCGACAACCGCCGGCTGAGTCTCTACAGCTGCCTGAGCTGCTGCCGCCTGCTGCTGCATCTGTCTGTGGCACTGTCGAAGGTCAAACACCTGCAGATAGACAGGTGAGATAGACAGGTGAGACGGACAGGTGAAACGCAGATGGGTGAGACACAGACAGGTGAGACACAAGCCGTGTCCCAATTCAGGGTCTGCAGCCTTAAAGGACGCAGCCTTCGTGGCCTTCGTAGGCTGCGTCCTTCGAAAGACGTGAAGGCTAATTAAAAGGCTGCATGAGCGCTAGTGAAATGGGACGGTCTAGACTCTAGCCTACTACAGAATTCCTGGTTGCGTCATGACGTCCCGAAGCGCCGCTCCTGTTGCCATAGTAACCCGGACTGTTTATTCCGATAATCAGGAAGAGATGACAGTGGAGTTATACCTGATGTTTGACCGAAATTGATCCCGAAATTGTGATTTTTGTTTTTATATTTTTTATATCCTCTCAGACCTGAGGGTCTGGTTCTGTCCGGTTGTACTGGACTAAAGTGTCTGAAGAACCAGAAGCATCACAGCTGGTTTAAGTCTGTTAACATTCACTGATATTAACTTCAGATATTATAAATCGCCACAATCTCTGGGCTGAGTGTTTCTGATACTGATGCATTTATTCCGTTCTTCACCTTCAATCCAACATCAAATCCACCGTCAGACTGTTGGACAGAAAAACGCTTAAGATAAATTCTAAACAGTACATAAACGTAACAGATCAGAAATAACAACCGTAAATACACATAAAACCAAGAGGGAGAGAATCTGACACCAAACACGATGTAGATGTTCCAGGTATTGACGTTAACAAACCCTTTAATGAATCAGTCGTCTGTTTGGTCAGAAAATAATCACCGTCTCAGTAAATAGAACTTAAACCCAGAAGCTGTACAACTGGAAAGTAAATGTTTTAAAAGGCAGCGGCTCACATTAATAACGTACGGAGCCCCTAAACTCCCCATGAGTGGTATTTTTATCCTGTGCGCACAAGATAAAAAATACCACTTTTTGGGGACTTTAGGGGCTCCGTAATAACGTCACGTTAGTTAATCGATTTTTAAACAAGTTTTAATGTCTTCAACATTTGTATTGTAGCTACTGCAGTGAGCTGGAACACTTCTATGTAAAACTAATCTTCTCCTCCGTC
>OMNN01028673.1:8355-26576 GCA_900302755.1 Chromis chromis | reverse complement strand
CATCAACTTATACAATTTTTATTGTATTTAAATCAGAAAAAAGTAATTATTTTACAGATATTTGTTGTCATTTTACAGAAAGGTATATTAAAGATTGAAAAATGTTAAATTTCTTAACTCTTATTGTAGCGATTACCCTGTTTTGGAAAATTATAGACAATAAGAAGTAAACTTACAAAAAAGTATTCATTTACATGTTGACTGTAAATGACAAAAATGAAAAGGAACAGGCCAAAATTGTAAATAATGTCCACATTAAAAATCTGTATTTAAACAAATAGTAATTTGTTCTTTCACAGCATTTGACCATAGAATTAAACTGTTTTACTCTATTTTAATCATTATTCTTTTGCAGATATTTCCCTTTCTCTTTTTCTCTTTTCTTACAGATTTGAATGTTGGAGTATTTCACCCTTGCTGGCAAATAAATTTACAAAAACATTTTTAAGGATCTTTTGCTTTTGTTACCACATCTAAAAAACAACATAATAGGTTTCTCCAGTATGACAGTAACTATGTTGACATGCTGTTACAGTGTTGTAGGGAAGTGTTGTATTTGCAGCTACACAGTGAGAACTACACATGTGAGAACTACACATGAGAATACAGCGCACCTCCAGTGGAGCTTTCCTGCGGTTTGAAGTTTTACGCTTGGACTTGCTTGCACGTAACCTGATAATAAGCCATTCATGCATTAAAAGTTTGTTTGCTCACAATTCAAAACACATCGATCTCAGCACGCTGGCATGAACTTGATGGTCTACTTCCAGTCACAGCAGGGAAAGAAGCAGCTTGCCATTCAGACTCTGAAGTGAGCAGAATACAGATGCAGTTAAGCATTTATTTACACCTATAACAGGGCGGTTGTGTTTATGTATTTCACATTTGGAGTAAACATTTTAGTGGGCTTTCAATTCAACTGTTTTTCTGTTTGTGAGATGAGTTAGTGGTTTTAACCCTGACAATATTCGCAAGAATCTCTTCATTTGATAATGTTGTGATCCTGGCTCCAGAGAGAAGGAAAACTGTTTATAAAAACATATTTTTATACATCTCTGGTGACATTTATGTCTATTGTATAAAGATTAGAATAAATCCTTGCATCCCGACATGCAGCACTGAAACTCAAACACAACGAATGTAAGTAACATTTATTTCCGACTGCAACTAAGCAGCTTTATTCTACATGTTTGTTCAGAGGCGCTTTATGTAAAACTAAATAGGCTTTAATAGGATCATGAAAAAAATCATTTTGCATTTGTCTTTTCATCTGGATCTCAAGGGAGTAATCTTTAAAGAGTCAACAATACTGTGTGTCATCAAATAACTGGAAAATGTCTTTGAATAGCCGAATGTGTCACAGATGCATCTGAGGACAGCAACAAAAGTGACAAACTACTTGGATTTAAGAACTGTCTCAGCACAAAATTTGACAGATCTGTTATATTATGTCCATTAATATACAATAAAATATTAAGATTTGCTCTTTATGCTAAATGTGTCTAATGTTTTGACTTTGTGACAATATGTGGTTGTTACCTTGTTGGTGTTTCAGTCACCAGCTGACGAAATGTTTGCCTTTTCCTGATTGGTTGATCTATATCTCTGTATTGTATGTATATGCGTCTTTTCATGAACAGCATGAAAAGTTGTTTAAACAGAAACATCATATAAAATACACCAGCAGCAAGAGAGACAGCGCGTGGGAGTTTGTCACCTAACATAAAAGAACAAAACAGAAAAACTCAACCGAATTCCATCGAAAGACGAGCCGACTTCTAAGAATTTTGTGACTTGTCAGGTTGTTGAAGTTACAGTGACAGATTTGGGAATTTGTAAAATGCACTTCTCAGATCGCTTATGTTCAGAGGACGCAAAATCTCATACAGATTGTCATCAAATTTGCTTAAAGTCTAAATTCACACAAACCTAGCTGAAAGATAGAATAGTGTATCTTCAGCCTGAGAAAATGCCTTTTGTGTTTGTGTAGTGGTCTCGTACAGGTTCTGGCTCTCACTCTGGTGAAGCTGTTTTGGCTTTCCGTCTGGGGAAGTTGCACTGCAGTGGTTGTGTATGGGCAGCAGGGAGTGCTAAAGGCAAAAACCTCACTTTTCTTCTTCAAGAAAATGTAAGAATCCCTGTGGAAATCCAGTGCAGGATTGGAGAGGGTCAGATAAAGTTTGCTTGCCCCACAAGTTCAGGGTGTGTGTGTTTGATAAAGTTCTCATAGCAGAGATCTGAGACTTTCACTGGTCTCAGCAGTCCAAAACACTCCTCCAAATCTTGCTGACAGTGGACGACGAGCGGATAGAGTTAATATGAGAAAGCTAATGAATATGAATGAGGTAAATGAAAGCTGATGAATGTTATCCCTTATCTCCATAAAGATTAGACTATTCCCTTGAACCTCTGCCAAGGACACACACAATAAAGAACAAATTTGAAGAGTTAGCTTGTCTAGCAATTTGATGGACGTTGATAAGGTTACATCACAACGCAGTGATATATAATGTGCGGATGAGAACACTGAGTATGATCTGAGCTGAAACACTGAGGAGGGCTGCAGTTCATTTTTAATAGTGTCCATCCTCACGGCCACTGCTACAAAAAAAAAATCAATGTAAATTTTTAAAGATCTTTTAACAATATCCTGGGGCTAATATACACATTAGAGTTATGAAATGAATATGTCTATTAGGGTCTTTTCTTCCCGAGAGACCACTGCTAGCTGACGACGAGATATATACTCTCATTCTCCTCTTCATTTTCCTGGTGTCAGATCAATCATGCACCATCCCAACCCAAGGTGAAACCCATCAAAGTGTCATTCCCCCATTGTCAGTGATTCACAGGAAACGCCGACACACAGACGGGCAGGCAGACAAACAGAAAGACAGCATCAACAACCAAGTTAGGGGGGAAACAAACAGCCATGATGCCTGGAGAGATTAATCTGCTTTACTGTCAGTCCTCAAGAGCAAAACAAGGGGGAAAATTCACTGTGAACACGGCTCCCCCGCCATAAAATCGGCCCATAAACATCATGAGGGCACACGCAGGGAAAACAGCAGAGATAAAGTCTGTCTTATCAATGTTATAGATAATGTCAGTAAACTTTGCTCGCAACTTGCTGGCTTCAGAAACCTCGAGGTGAGATGACGAGGTGGATCGTCTTCTAAGTGACAGTTTTAGCTGAAGGGTAGCATCAGTCAACATCCTGTGAAGTGCCTGTGTTCGCCACGATGTGGACAGCGAGTCTCCTCTGCATCCTCTGGGCATCGTGTATCCTCGGAGCTCCAGTAAACAAAGAGAGACAGAAGGTGCTGCTGATCTCCTTTGATGGTTTCAGGTGGGATTATGACCGCGATGTGGACACTCCAAACCTTGACAAAATGGCCAAGGATGGAGTCAAAGCCGCGTATGTCACACCTCCTTACCTCACCCTCACCAGTCCGACACACTTCACCCTCTTGACAGGTAAAGTGTTTCATTTTCTACAACAACGCTTCCACTTGGCACAGGATCTGCATATCATGGCGGAATAGTGGAAACCGCTCGGAGTTTACTTTGCAAGGATTGAAAAAAGCCACAGGAAAAAAAGGAATTAGTTGTAATTGAATGTCCCAGGGTCCAACAGCTTTTATAGCTGAGTAAGATGATTATGCTTGGATGACTGAGGGAAGAATTCTCTGTTCCCTTTCTTATTTTGACTCTCAAATCATCAGTGCCTACTAAAAGAAATTTAACTTCCTTGAAATTAAATTCCTCTAATCTCCGAAGTTGGTCGTAAGACCTTGTCCAAAAGCGTCATGCCACTCAGCCCGTTAAGTTGATAGAATTTTTAATGTGAATGTGTCACGCTATGAATAATGAGTGCAAGCAGACTGACAGTGATTCTCTTCTGTAGGCCGCTACATTGAGAATCATGGGGTAATCCACAACATGTGGTTCAACACAACCACCCTGGAGAAAAAGGGGTACTATCAGACTCTGTTTGTGAATGAGTGGTGGGACAATGGCACTCTGCCTATCTGGATCACAGCACAGAGACAGGTCTGTGCAGCACAATTTCCATCTTATCACTGTGAGAGACTGTTTTGCTGTTTACAGCAATAGAAACCATTTCTCTTGACAAAACACCTCTGAAGGCCTGCTGAATGATTTCAGGTAGATCACCGCAGTTATATTGCAAATTATTTTGCAGGCATAGATGTTAACTGCATGCAAATGACAGCTGCTGTAAGTCTGCCTGAAAGGTTCAGCTGTAGCTTTAAAAGGAAGTAAGCAAAATTCAACAACTACTGATTTGCTTTCCTTGTATGTTGACCCACAGTATGAATGGATGAACCCTTTGCATGCTTGTCAACATGTGTACATGTGTCATATTTATGTTAATGTGGCCTCTTTTTCCTACCCTTCCAGGGCCTAAAAGCTGGCTCCCTTCACTTTCCTGGCACAGCTTCCAGTTACCAGGGACAGGTTGCTATGGTGCGGGAATGGGAGCCACCGCTTTACAACTACAAGAACGAGACCGTTTGGCAAGAGAACACAGACAAGGTGATGGGCTGGTTCAGGGACCAGGATCTGGACTTCGTATCCTTGTACTTTGGTGAGCCAGATGGCACAGGCCACAGACATGGCCCGGACTCCCCCCAGCGCAAAGAAATGGTCAAACAAGTGGACCGAGCAGTGGGCTACATTCGACACTCGGCTGAACAACACGGGCTGAACAGCCGCCTGAATATCATCATCACAGCCGACCACGGCATGACCAAGGTGCAGCGTGATGGTCTGGTGGAAGAAATCACGCTGTCCAAGATCCCAGGCTTTTCGTTCCGCGACCTGTCCTTCCACCTGGTGGACTACGGCCCCTCCGGGATGCTGTTGCCAAAGCCGGGCATGCTAGAGAAGGTTTACAACACCTTGAAGGGGGCTCATCCACACCTCCATGTGTACAAGAAAGAGGATATGCCAGAACGCCTTCACTTCGCCAACAACGATCGCATCCTCCCCATCATTTTATGGGCTGACACTGGATATGTTATCAATGGGGTGTGTTGATTGAAATTTTGTCATTCTCCCTCAAGAATTGGTTGTTACACAGACGTGCAAGGCTGGTGGCAAGAATTCAGCTGCAACACTGATCAGACGTATCAAATCATATGTTTGCACTGACATCCATGACTTGTGTTTTGGTCAGATGTACAACAAGCTGGAAAGTTTAAAACCAAAGAGACGTGTGGCAGCAGTTTTCTGTCCAAAGCAAGTCTGTTTGATTTACCCCTTTAGGTAAATAGCTGCTATTTGTGCGACATGCCAAATTGCAGAGCATAGCTTTAAAAAGGCAAACGTTTTGCTTTCCTGCTATAATGGTAACTTATTAACAAAAGTCTGGCCATTTACGGGATTATGATCCTCTTAAGTGGTCATAAGGAAATAAAATGACAAGCAAACTGATAGCGATAAATAATGAGACAAACTATCTGGACGTGGCATCAAGTTCATTCTAGAAATATCTTCATGTCTCGACTACAGAAATAATTAAATTACTTAAAATTTGCTCATTGGAAATGGTGAAACTGGGCTCTTTTCAACCCGAGTTAAATTCTAATCTTAGTACATTACAATTTTAATCAAGTGCATTTGCACGTCCTCAGGATAATCCAGGCCTGGCTGATGACATGCAGTGCTCTCAAATGCTTCATGAAGCTATTCATGCCTCAAAATTCAAAATTAGCATTTTCATTTGGCTCCACACTCACTCAGTCACTCCACTGTGCAGCAACTTTGCAACTGAATGTGTCAGTCAGTGCTGAAAACCATCAAATCATAGCTTCATTTAAAGAGTAAAATTACTAAAATGATATATAAAAAATGTCTCCATATGTTGAATAGGAGGAAAATAATCAGGCCTGTGAATTCACTGATAACATGGGTAATCTAAAGTCTATAGGTTATGACCGGCCTTGACCTTGACAGCATTATCTGACTCTTTGTTCCCTCCCTTTATGGCTTTTTCCCCTTTTAGTCTGATCCCTGAGAAAGATATGTATGTTAAGAGTGTTACATAATTTCTAAGATAACTCTAAATACTGATATTTATGTAACATGTTCGATAGATATCACATACAAGACTAAATTATCAAAGGAGTTTATGTCTTTTAAGTATTTCATGAAAATGGAGAATTTCAAGATGGATTTAAATTCTCTTTTATGCACCTTCAGTGGCTGACAGCAGTCACAAAGAGAGAAAAGGCCTTCATTCTCCTGCATAGAAACAACGCTTTCACTTGGCCAATACCTCCCTCTGCTGACAGAGTGGGAGCAGGCCGAGACGAGGAACCCCGTTGAGCTGTTATTAAAATGACTGCCTTGTGAAAGTGAAATTCTAATTGAATCTAACAAACTGGGTCATGCGAGTTATGTTATCCCTTCTGTCCTTGCAGTATTTCCCAGTTCAGTTCAACAAGGGAGAGCACGGCTTTGACAACGACGACATGGACATGAAAGCTTTCTTCAGGGCAGTGGGTCCGGCATTTCACAGGAACCTGGAGGTGGGGCCCTTTGAGACGGTGAACATCTACCCCTTGATGTGTCACATCCTGGGCATCGAGCCGGAGGTCAATGACGGCCACTTGAATGCCACCAAACACATGCTGGTGACGACTCGGGGTGAGTTCATATCAGACTAATGAGTCTCTCCCCGTGGCCCCAAAAGTGTGTCGCTCCAACACCTGCTCCTTCATTACTAGGCCATTCATCCATCATGTCTGACTTCACGTGTGTCCAAATCAGATGTAGGGTTACTGTAGGCTGAAGGTACAAAGTGCACCTGGCGTGGCTCGTTGATAAGTTTGGCAAGATTTCTTTGAAAGATAAGTTCTCAAAGAAATTAACGAACAATACAAACTCAGCCCAAGGCCCGCTGGTTCCTACTGAAGACATAAATCACTGAAACAGGTCACAAATATAAAAATTTAAAGTGAATTATTTGGAACTACTTCCTGCAGATTAATACTCATTGCTCAAGTGAGTATTTCTGCCTGCAGGATGGTGAATGTGGGACTGAGACAGAGTAAACTTAAATGTTAATGAAGGAAAATGTCAGCGAGTGCCGCAGTGTGGCTCATTGATGAGTTCAGTCTGATCATCTAGACGATAAAACCAGACTATAATAATCCTAAAATATTGGTCAGTCAGTGCAGTCTGCTTCTGATATGATGGACATGATTCTATTTATCATATTTTATTCTTAAAAACTACACAGTGTATAGATTTTGTTGTGTCACACATTGATTGGACTTACAAATCAATGTGTAGAAATATTAACAGTTTCATTAGTTGTTGTAAAAATTTGTTTAACTCTATTGAATGAAGTACGGTCGTATAAAGTTAAAGCACATGTTGCCATTTTATGCTGCTTTACACCTAAGACTCTTTGCTTTTAGTAATTTAGAGAATTCAACCCAAAAGTCAACTGTCTAAAACAAGTTTACAGTGTAAATTTAAACTGATTCGCATGGGGGTTTTGTTCGTACATGCACCCAAAGTTGCTGCAAAACTAATCACAGCAGTTTACATTAAATATAATACAACACAAACAACCTTAATAATCACACTAAGGGGGCCGGGAGGGGCAACAAGGTGCAGCAACACAAAACACACAGCTATAGACAAAAACATATTAAAGAAAGCAAGTAAAGTCTAGAAATACTGTGTCTGAGCCATACTGTTAAAAACCTATTGTAAAGAATGTAAAGGTTGCTGTTACTGCGCCATCATGTGGTTGGTTGATGGAGTTTAGTGCCAGAGTACTTTGTTTTCTGTAGGTTTTGCAGTTCTTCTTCTCCACAAAAGTAAGAAAATTACACTCAAGTGAAAAGGAATAAAATAACGCAGTGTAGAAAGATTAGTATTAACCTTCAAAAAACATAAATTCAAAATGTAAATGCGAGGGCTCAGAAAGGGGTGGTGGGAGACGAGCACTTCCAGTTCCACATACAGTTAAGCAAATGAGTTATGTGTCCATTTTCCTGTCATTTCTGACCATTTTATAAATAATAATGTCTATTATACTATTATACATCAATTAACAAAACAGGTTGTTTTTTTTTTTAAAACATAGTTTTCTGCAGTTCTTACTTTGGCGCTGATAACTTTCCTCTCTTTGGGAGGCACTAAAAATTCATTGATGGAGGAAAAGTCCTGAATGTGTACTGTTTTTTTTCTAGTCGAAGGTGAAGGTGTGAATCACCTGCAAAATCTCTTCAATGGACTGGCTGCAGTAGCTGGATTTCTTGTCATAGTTTTTATACTGGCAGTGTCCCACAAAATACTCAGGAGCAAACGGAAGAACAAAAGGTAATGATTGAGTTATTACAAAACTGTTATAAATCACTGGGCACTAAAGGGGAAATGAATATTCTAAACTAATTAAGAACAGAAATGCTTTGGGGGTTTTTAAGACCGGTAAATTTTACACATGAATGTCTTCATTTCTGTGTTTCAGATCCAAAAGTGTGAGAGATCCTGTAGAAGACCAAGAAACAAACCAAACTTCATTTTGATCATCACCTAAAAAATGATGTTATTTCTTAGTCCGAGACTGAGAAACATCTGCCCCTTCTGGATGATCCTCCGATATGTGAGGATATGCACTATGTGAATCACACCAGTAACCAAGGAGCAGAGCTGTGTGCAAATCTCTATTTTGAATTATTTGCATGAGAATACAAATTGAGCAAAGGGCGAATAGAATTAAATGTATAAAGCAACTTGTCAGTTCAATAGGACATAAGTTTAGTTTGTATTGTTTTGCACTGGTGAGTGTTTGGTTGAAAATGTGTAAATTATGTGTAAAGGATGTGTAAATGTAATTAACAAGGTTTATGTGTGCACTTTATGAAACATGTAATAATTAATCGTTTGAGTAATGAATAAACTAAACGAAGGTACTATGTCGTCTCAAAATTGTTCAGTACCACAAGTTACCTTGAATAAATCTGTCAAGACTAGTTGGCATTGGTAGTTGTAGGTAATTTATTGTATATTTTATATCATTTTTTATGTATTAAATCATAAACAGCATTCTAAAAAGCACACAGGTTTTACAAGATTAAAATGAAGATACCAATTTTTTTTAAATGTTAAGATCAGTTTTCAGAGGAAAGTACTAAATATTACATAAGTCCGTGTTTCTACTTTCATTTACAATACGATGAGACTACGGTGGCCGCCAACTGACACATTTCAACAGCCACATTCTCAGTTGCCGCCTCTCTTCGCGGAAAAGTGTCAAGTTACACACGAAGGAACTACACTTCTAGTTGCGACCTTCAAAATAAAACTATGGTTTGTGATAGTTTTCCCTCCATACTATCATTTGTTCATTTTTTAAAATCCTATTTCTGGTAAATTAAAAATATACATCATTATAAATGCTGCCAGTACCACGTTTCTCAAAAGTAATGTCACTATTTCCAATGCAAGTTTTGTTGGATCCACTGGTTTTATTTGTATTTTCCATCACCTAAGTAAACCTGCTTGGTGGTGTGTTTACTACAAGGCTACATTTTGAGCCCTCTATAGACACACCATTTCCAAAAAATTAAAGAATTAGAATTTCAAACTCTGTTCTAGTCGGTTTAGGTGATCTAAAAATATTTTTGTTTTTGCAGTACAACTTGTCATACCTGCTAAATTAAATATGAAACTTCCGTCTAAGTAACTTTCCTTACATTTTTGTGATCCAGTATTTCCCATTAAAAATATTCTACATGTTAAGTATTGCAGATTCTGAATCAATGGCATCATGAGAACAAAAACAGCAACAATTTTCAGGCTTTTATCTTTAAGAATTCCTGAGATATTGTTCTTTAAACACAGCCTCAAATTTAAATGTGAGAAATGTGCTGAACGAGGGTCAAAAGGCAGTTTCTTAAAACTTTATCTGGGAAAGCATTTGTTATTTCGAGCTAAAATGTTACAGATGTCATCTATGGTTTAAAAATAATAAAATTCAAGCAAATCAGAGCTATTCGAGCCTCATTATCTTATTTTGAAGGCTTGACTGTGAGTTTCCGGTCCTGTCGCTGCGTAGCTTGACGCAGCTGTGGTCTTTTGATAAAGGATTCTTATTCGGGGCGAAGGCAGACATGGAGGAGCTGAGCGCCGTGGGAGAGCAGGTTTTTGATGCGGAATGCATTTTAAACAAACGCCTGAGAAAGGTTAGAGCTGTGAAACTACTCTCTATCCGTGTTTTGTTGGTTTTTTGTCCGTCTGGTCGGCTGCCTATAAACCTTCTCCCTGTTGTGGTTTTCTTTCAGGGAAAGTTGGAGTTTCTGGTGAAGTGGAGGGGATGGTCATCCAAGTAAGTACAAGTGGTGCTGCTCAGCCCGAAACAATGAAAACAACAACAACGTGTCGCTTGTTGCGTTTTTAGCCAAACCGTTTCCAACACCGTCAGTTCATTTCAGCTAAAAGCACCGAAACGAAGCTACTGCAGCTGCTGGATTTCGCTTCTGTGGGCGGTTTGCTCAAATTCAGCTCACAAATTGAGCCTTTAGCCTCCTTTTGTTCATAACAACTGAAATTTTGGAAGTTAGCAGAAAGCTAAAGAAAACACTTTACAGGCTACATCCGCCTCATGTGCGTTTAATATCTCAGTTTTTCAGATTATTACTGTTTTATTAATTTTATTATTTGCTTTTAACAAGTTTTTTGTGGACTCGAGGTTAAATAATTGAACCAAATTGGACCTAAATGGTTGATTTTTGCTTTATAACTATGCTATATGCTGTTATATGCCTATATACTTTAAAACATCTGCTGTTTTTTTATTCTTGCTGCTCCCATGGCTCCACTACGCCTTCATTTCTTGTCACTTGCCCTTTCTGTTCACTTCACATTGTTGCTGTAATCCACCATCAATGCACACTGTTGCCTGCCAGCTCCATGGCTTTCTGTTAGACCCACATCCTTTGTGTGTGTGTGTGTGTGTGTGTGTGTGTGTGTGTGTGTGTGTGTCTGCTTGGAGAGGGGTGGGGGTTGATTATTTCACTGCTGATCAGAATAGGCCATTCAAACAACTGGTGATGAGGAGAAAGGTCATTATACATGCATGCAGCTCAGATCACTCCCGAGAAAGAAAAGAGAAACACAGTGGCCCGTTGGCAGTTTGTTTCTGCAGCTCAGCAAAGTTTTCATTCTCCTACTTTTGCGCCAACGATCAGATCATTACACGCCCTCGATGCAGCTCGTCATTCGTTCACGCTCAGGAAGGAAGCAGACAAACACATGCTTTGATTTTCAGATCGAGAAAAAGTCGCAAAAGTAACTGCAGTGAAATAACACTGGATCTTCCTGTTATGTGGAGGCACAACAGTCAAACAAAGTTATTTCTCCACAACAAACAATACTAACTTTTCATAAATGTCAGGACTTCCATGACCTAAAAACTGCTTTCCTTCCTGTTTTTTTTAAACAGACACGAATAGTCACACAGTTTTTTTTCTCTGAGTCTGATTTGGTACCCACAGGAGATGGATTATTAAGTACCTTCTGTGATATTTTACACAACAGTTTGTCTTTGACTGACTCCCCACATATCTCTGTAACGTCCCTGGAAAATTATCTTCATGGAATGCATGTCGTTGTCCACATGAACCTTGATTAACCTTTGCTGATGATATGATATATAGTGGTATATATGACAAAGGTGTTTGTAGCTGCTGAAGTCATTCACATACTGACTTGTTGATTTAACCCTCTGAACCCAAAACCCTACTGGCGGGTTTGAGAGGCGCGTTGTCTTTAAAGTATTACCAAAATAACAGCATTAATCAAATTGTCATAACAGAGAGAATTGGTGAACCACTTATCTGCGGCATGCCGTTCTGTCAAAACTAGGCCTGAAATAGTGATATTTCATCAAAATCACATGTCTCAATCAAAAATTCACCAAAACAAACCAGATTCTAAAAAAAATAAAAAGTTCTGTGCTCCCTGACACAACCGTAAAGCCACTAACGACTCACCTGAGACAAACTATTTAGCTGAACTGCAGGCAGTGTGTACACAGGAGTTAGAAAACAAATAAAATATATAAGAAATAAAATATCTATGCTATGTAGAGTCACCATTTTTTCCAGTCTTTGGTAACACCTGTGGGCACCATGTGTGTTGATTCCAAGTTTTTTTCTATTGTTGTACAATAAATAATCACAGAGTTGAACTTATTATTTATGGCATTATAACTTTTTGAGTTTTTCTCTGCTCCTATTCATGGTTGTGCTGTTCCCATAGAGGTGCAGGACTTTAGATTACAGTGAAATATGAGCCCAGAGTAATAAAAAAATGTGACAGGAGCAAAGAAACGCCCACAAACTGCTTGGAGGTTAGAGGATTAATGCTTGATTGTGCAATACCGACCTGCACAAGCTGCTGATAATGGGTTGACATGCAATGAGAAGACTAGCCAGATATTAAATTATTATCATTATATTTGTATAGAGCTGCACGGTGGCTCAGTGGTTAGCACCATTGCCTCACAGCTAGAAGATCCCCGGTTCGCGTCCCGGTTAGGACGCCTGGGATCTTTCTGTGTGGAGTTTGCATGTTCTCCCTGTGTAGTGTGGGTTTTCACCGGGTACTCCGGCTTCCTCCCACAGTCCAAAAACATGCTGAGGTTAACTGATGATTCTAAATTGTCCGTAGTGTGCTTGGTTGTGTGTCTCTGTGTGTGGCCCTGCGATGGACTGGCAACCTGTCCAGGGTGTCCCCTGTATTCGCCCTAAGTTGGCTGGGATAGGCTCCAGCCCCCCGCCACTCTGCAGAGGATTAAGCGGTGTACAGATAATGGATGGATATTTGTATAGTATTAATGTATTGTTTACTAACTGATTTTCTACAGAGAGCATTACTGTGCTGATCTGCTTGTCTATATAAAGCAAAGCTGTCCTAAATTGTAGCGTCATTCTATTTTTTCCTATTGCGTACTAGATTTTAGTTCTCGCCCTGCTTTCAGCCGACATGAATAGTCTTTCTCAACCAACCTTTAAATAGTTTGACTCAGGTAACACACAGGTTGCCTTTGCTAAGTTCATGGCTGCTGAAACAACAGAGTCCTCTGTTCCTGAATGAACCGACTCTGTCGAAAGGTCATTTTCTAAAATCAGGGGTCACTGCTGAGGCTGGAGGGTACATTTAATCTCTCTGGGCCACGTTGCTTTTTCTTGATTTTGATGAATGCTGCGATGTGTTAACACGCCTCATTTCAATTTCTTTCAGACACAACAGCTGGGAGCCCCAAGAAAACATCCTTGACCCAAGACTGTTGGCTGCATTCAACAAGAAGTAAGTCTATTGTTTAACTTTAAAATCAGCCATGTAATCTTCGGACACACATTAAGCGATGTTTTGTGTAAATAGGTAATTTTCCCAGCATCTCTAGACTAGTTGTGTTTTTAGTCATGATCTTGGTTCATTTGTAAGGAAATATAGTGCAATCTCAAATATACAAAACATTTCAGAGCCAGTCTAAACTCTCTGATGTAGCTGTAATCCTACTGATATTTCAAATACTCATAGTGATAAAAGGTATATTGTAGTTTATCATGTAGCTCATCTACTATGTTTTAAACATGTTGAACATAGACAAAAGTATAAAATATTGCCAAAAAACCTACTGTGAAAAATGTGGAGACAGGGCTGCACAATTAACTGAATATCAATCACAATTTTGGCTTCCGACAACAGCAAATTGACGTTTAAATTGCATGCACAGCTAATTGAAAACTTGGTTTCAACTATGGTAAATCTCATATTAGTGCACTGGCTACCTGAGCTGCTGTGCTGTAGTAACTAAGCGAAGACTAGAGGCTTCTCTGTAGCCTGGAACATCTGTAAATTATAGTGCCCATCAATAAACAGATGTTCAGCAAGTGAGGCGTTTTGGGTACAATTTCATTTATATTTTGCGTCTAGGAGATGCACTGAATTCATGTGAAGGAGGAGGACATGGAAGTGAAAACAGTGCCAGTGCAATGAAAATATTTTGTTTCTAAAATCACTGAATCATCGTGATAATATTAATTACATTTGTTGTCATTATAGAGAGCAAGAAAAGGAGCTTCTGATGCGTAAAAGAGGAAAAAGGCCCAGAGGACGACCTCGGAAAATCCTTGTAAGTACAGCTCAAAGCAGAACATCATTCTGTCTGGGCTTAGTTCAGAGTATCTAATATTTGCTCTTAAAAAATTAGGAAAATGTTCCTGAAGCTGCAAAGTCAAGCAGCTCTTCATCTGGCTCCTCATCATCGTCCTCTGATTCCTCATCCTCGTGCTCGTCCTCTGATTCCTCATCAGACGACGAAGATGACGACAGCAACGTCAAACAGGCAAACCCGGCTGTCAGAACAAGAGAGCTGCATCCTGTCCCTCAGAAGAAGGCCCAGATCGTCATGGCGAAACAGGAGCCCCCAAAGAAACGGAGCAGGAAACCTCTGCCCCTCGAGATGAAGGAATTTCCACAGAACAAGGGCCCTCGCAAAATCCTGAAGACGACCAAAGACGCAGATCTTCCAGGAGCGATCAAGAAGCCTGTTCACCCGGCGAGCTTCACCTTCATGGGTTTCCATCGGGGCTCACCCAGGGATGCAGTGGGAGGTCAGAACAGGAGCTCTCTGAATCAGGGTGGGGCTGTTAAAAACTCCATGAGCTCCGTGGGATCTGGCAGGTCGTCGGTCCAACCTGCCTCCCTCTCCATGAACAAATCCGGCCAGGGCAGAAATGTCACCGAGGGTAAACTGTCCATCTCCAATATGAGCAGCGGGACAAGTCTGGATTTGAAAGCAGCTGCTAGTAAATCAAAAGGGGTGGCAGCGTTGAATTTGAATACATCCAAACACCCCATTCAAGGGACCACGCAGCATACACTAAGCTCCCCCAATGGACAAAAGAAACCCCAGGCCCCTATGTCGACAGTGCAGCGGATACCTAATACTAAACCTTCCTTACCATCTAAGAACGCTTCGTCCAATCAAGGTTCTGGTCTTCAGCCCCTCAACCTCCAGAGCAAAGTGGCGCAAAGCAATGATGCTTCTGGAAATGCTACTACACCAACATCAGGGCCAAGAAATGCAACAAACCCAGCGAGGAAAACCACAGTGACACAAAGTCAAGAGTGTAATCCTCTGAAGAGTCCGGCGACCCCTGGCAGACCACCGGCCAGAAAAACACAGCCTGGAGCAGACAAGGTCAGGGAGGTGAATGAAATCCAGACCTCCAGAGTCCAAGGCAGGCTGGAAAAGAGCAGTGTGCATAAATCCTCCACAGAGGTCCAGAGCCAGCACGAGAGATCAGCCTCCAAAGATGGCAAGAAGGCCAAAATGAACGACATGAGCACCGGAGAGGAGGAGAGCAGCTCAGACTCCGACCAGGATTCTTCGTACGCCGGACAGGGTCACTCAGTCGCGGTCCAGAACCAGGACTGGAAGCCGACACGTAGTCTGATTGAACATGTGTTTGTGACAGATGTCACTGCTAATCTGGTTACCGTCACAGTCAAGGAGTCGCCAACCAGTGTGGGCTTCTTCAGCATTCGCAACTACTGACAGGACAAACAGAACACATCTGAGTTCTGAAAGGACTAGATGAACATTTGGCTGGAGAAACGCATCAGGGAAGGAATTTGTTCTTTATCTTCTTTAAGTCAAGACCGATTTTTAAACACATGAAAGTTAGTTATTGATTGTAATTATTTATTTGCTCATGTCTAAAAACTGCATTTTGGTTTGGCCCGTTAATCTCAAATAGACAAATGTAGTTTCAGAGAGTTCAAAACTGCATTGTTACTGGAGAAAAATAACTTATTCATCATATTCATGTTTTAAACATCAACTTAAAACTCCAGTGTCTCATGTATCTGTGAGAAATATTTGCATTTATACATTCATATTGATCTTGTCTGCGTTTCTCTGTTGATGAGATTATCTGCTTTGTTATTATATCGCAGATAGAAGGAATGTCTTAATGAAGAAATGATGAAAGGTAGGGGTGAGCAGGAGGGCTAGTTTCTTTTATGGATAGCAGACATTTAGTGCATAATAATCTGAGATGTTGTGAATCCTAATAGCTACCATAAGCCAGTTTTAAATTCTTTGTAGTATTGAGTCGATAGTATTGTTTATTTTTGTAATGTTTCATAAATTAGCTACCTCTGTTTTTTCAGCATGTGCTGCATATGTATATTCATCTCTTATGGGTTAGGAAAACCTTTCCCTCCAGGGTATACCATCATTGTGTCCATATTATTGTTTTTATATAAATGTATTGGACTTTCATGCTGTGTAAACTTGTGTTAGTAGCAGCGACCAACTCGAGCTGCAGACAACAGCTTCATTTCTGTGTACTGAAAAAGCCCATCAGGAGTGTCTCCGAGCTCCACGCAGTGTTGAACTGTGCGCACCACTATCGCCTCAAAAAGAAGATTCATTCCACAGTGCAGCCAGTTTATCAGCGCAGTTTTCCAAACGGGCTGAAGCATGCGGGGAGTCAGATACGGTATCTCTGTTCCCCCTCGACGCTCAGATAAGACTCGGCCCTGGCTGAGGTTTGCTGTTCCGCCTTTGCATCAGTTCTGTCCTTCAACGAGATATTCACCAGCAACTTTCTCAGACTTGTAATTAATACAGACAAAAACCAGAAAATGAGCGTAGACACGGCAGGAAGATTGTGAACAGGACACCTGGCGAGGCTGCTCCCTCAGTCTGTCACGCCCTCCCTTAAGTCTTTAGCTGCTTTGAAACCACAATGGGAAAGGTTGGGTGTGGACGAAGCTCGACAATAAATGGCTCAGTATTGTTTGATTACGAAACATCAGATATCATCATGTCCATGCTGGTGTTTTAAAATGTCTAGAACCGACATACCAGGTTTGTTTTTTTGTTGGTATTATGTTTTTTTTTTTGCAACTTGCAGCTGTGGACGTCTCATTTCACCCTGCATGCATGGGTTCAGGAGCTGCAGGCTCGGCCTCCCAGACAAAAAGAAAAAAAAAAGGTCTTTATCTGATGTAACGGAAAAGAAACCGCAACAATGTGCGCTACTTTCTGCTCCCTTGAGAGGAGTTCAGCAACAAAGCACTTCGACTGAACTCTTCTGTCTAATCCTGCTCTGCAGACTGTGCCTTTCTTTCTCTCAAAGACTAAACACAAAGGCATTACCCCAAAGATAGCTAGAATTTCAGGTTGTTCAATAAAGGAGTATCCCTAGAGCATAGCATGGAGACTGTACCTTTTTTTATTTCCTTGTCTGGATTGTTTTGAAACGGAGGAGGGGAAAAAAAGCCAGGCTGGAAGACTTATCACAAATGTATGGAACAGACAAATATTGGACGCCTTATTGAAACCATAAGAGTGGTTTAGGTCCAAGTTATAGAAGTAGTTTCCATTCACATGTGTTACAGGTAGATATAGCTCCAGCATACTGTACATGTCCCTCAGAGTCAAGGAAATTCACCGGACAATAGGTTAAAGATTAGTCTAGGGTTAATCAAGATGTCTTTTACCACTACTATGTGATAGGCTATGGGGTAATGCAAGATGTTTATGTGATTTTTTTGTATATGCTTTTTTATATAATGAAAAGAAAGAACCTGGCATAAACATGTCTCCAGTTGTGGTCTTCTTTTTAGGTCTACTAACCATCTCAATGAAATGTTGTTCTCTTTACAAACTATTTATTTCAAAATAAAAGTCTTTCAGGAATAGGACTGTGACATCAATCTTTGCATTGTGCCACTTGTCAAATTGACTAATAAATGGTACAACTTATATCTGACTTGGGTTTTTCTTTACCAAACATACAAGACAAACATTTGTTGGCTTTAGTTGCTTTAACCCTTTAAGACCTGAGCCTCAAAATGTCTGCCTGGTCTTTTTTTATTATTTTGATTACAAAAAGGTAAGAAAAGGTCCTGTGAGTGCTTGTGCCCATTTTTTCGTTGCGCTTTACAGCCAATATAGTGTCATTACGGTAATTTTTCGGTTTCATTCGGGGCACGAATGAAATTACGGTAATTTTACGGTAATTTCATCCAGCGAATTCCTGGGGGGCACGGATGAAATTACCGTAATGACCGTAATGACAATGTCGTTGCGCTTTACAGCCAATATGGTGTCATTAAGGTAATTTTACGGTAATTTCATCCAGCGAATTCCTAGG
>OMNN01028672.1:9970-25146 GCA_900302755.1 Chromis chromis | reverse complement strand
GGATGAAATAGTTTGCTAGTAATGTTATAAAACCTGTGATCGTCCTGTTGGACTTTGTGCCAGTTTGGACCAATAACTTTTTGCTTAACGCTCTTTATTCTGCATTTGAGGTCATTTTACATCCCTGTAAAGTCTCTAATGGGAATTAAGTGGAGCAGAATGAAGAGAGAAAAATGTACAGAAAAGCCTTGTTTTAAAAACCTGCATTTTTGTAGTGACAGATGGTAACCTATCTATTTTCCTCTTTCTATATCCGTAGTAATGTTGTTAATATATCCTGAAAGTTTTTGTGGTAGCAGAATAAATTCCCTTAACAACAATGAAAAATACAAACATTTTTACAACACGATAGAAGAACTGGACAACTAACACACTAATGACACTGAGACGACACATAAAAGCTTCAATTTCAAACGAGTGCTGACAGATCTGGTTTCTTTTCAGCCACTTTTTCAGATTGACTTTAAATTAAACGTGGTTCAGTCTCTTATTGGAGCTGGACTCTCATTCCAGACCTCCGTACCTTTGACTGATAACACCTGATTACTGAAGGTTGTGTGTCTATGTGGTCCTGGTTCACCTCTAGTCAAGGCTCTGGTTATTCTCCCACTGGTGCTGGATCTGAACATAATGAACTCACCCAAAGGCGGTGGAGCAAGTCCATGCAGAATCTTATCTACACAGCAAGCAAGTTTAAACTTTTTAAAATGATCAAAACTTAAAATATTGTGTTTCTGGAGGATAGGGCAGTGATGAGTGGAAAAGGATTTCCTATCCAATACTTTTACAGCTTTTTTGAAGAGAGATTCTACTGGTGTTAGTGTACTTAAGGTTGCCAGTGACCAGTTGGTGATGCAGTATTCTATGTGAGAAAAAATCATACAATGGAGAAACATTTTTGCAGCCCTCTCTGGGAATAACGATCTGATATGTCTAAAATTATTAAGATTTAAATTTACCGTTTTACATAATTTTTAAAACATGTTTTTTAAAAGTTAAATTTGAGTTAAATTTTAATACTGTAGTGACCAGAGGAGGCGTCACAGTTCATGTTGGCAATCAGGGAGCATTGTTGGAGTTTTGCTAGTAAAGGGGCACCATGACAAAGACTTCTGTTAGGCTTAATGGTCGACATAAAGGATCAGACTTCGTGCTGGTACTGATCAGCCAAGCTTTGTCTTGATCTTTCCTCTGATTGTGATCTAAAGATCCTGATATAAGAATCATGTTCAGGACATCCCCGGACACCAGCAACACTTGGTGGACTTAATTTGTTGAAAACATGAAAAATAACATGTTGGTTTTATCTCCAGTTCCTCAGCTGTTCTGGTTGCAGCTGACTGTTCTGTGGTTGGAGTGTGTTTCTCACTTTACTTTATTATTCCACTCAGCCTTCTCTAGCTCCACCATCACAGTGGAAGAGGAGACCCAGGAGTCGTACCACACTGGCCTAAAGTTACCAGACAAAACCAGAACACTTGAACTCAAACCAGAGTCAAAACGCTACTCGAGCACTTTAGAGAGGAAAAAAGAAAAACCCGTTTTCCTCAGCGAACTTTCTCCAGCAGCCGCGACTGTCGGAGAAACCGCCACGTTTACTGTCAGAGTGTCCGCCTTCCCGAAGCCCACAGTTCAGTGGTTCCACAACGGGCAGAGCATCACGAGTTCGTCCGTTTACACGTTCATTCACGAACAAGACGAGTATAGTTTGGTGATTAACAGAGTCCGTAGGGAGTGTGAGGGAGAGTACTCCTGTACAGTGAGGAACAGATTCGGCCAGTCGACCTGCACTTCTTACCTGCATGTTCAGGTCAGAGAGCCTGAGCAGGAGGAAAAGGATGCTGGCAGAACATTTGTAGGACCGACTGGCAAACCCCCAGAATTCACTAAAACTATAGAGAGTGTTCAGCTGTCGGAGGGAGGTGAAGGTTTTTTCAGGTACATCGTCACCGGAGATCCTCTCCCCGAGGTTCAGTGGCTCAAAGGCAGCTTCCACATCCAGCCGAGTGGGTTCTGTATCATTGTGAACAACCCGGATGGATCAGGCTTCATCAACATTAAGAGTGTCAAACAGGAGCACAGCGGCGTCTACACCTGTAAGGCCTCCAACCAATATGGGGAAGCCTCCTGTACCGCCGAGCTGCTGGTGTTCAGGGCAAAAGCTCCGGAAGAGCAAACGTTAGTCCAGAAAGGTCTGAAGATATCTCTGACCGAACAAACCGCAGAGTCCAGATCATACCGGGAAAGAACCCGATCTGATCAGATGATTTACACCATTAGCACTGAAGACCGACAGATTATTGCCAGTGAGGAGGTGGGAACCCTCAGAGAGCTCGATATCTCTGCTGCCACCCTCCATCGAGAACAACTTACCCACCAGGCAGCAGTGCTGCAGGCGCATGAGATACAGGAGAGGGTTTCATTGGCTCCCAGCCATCCTCCTCAGGTCTCTGCTGTTCCTGTGAAGCAGCTTCACATGGCGACTTTCTTATCTTCAGTCCAGGAGAGACAGAAGATCACAGAGCAGCACTCTGAACGAATCCTCAGCCCCGAAGTCGTAGAACTGGAGTTATCCAAAGAGCAGCCGTCCAGACTCCTGTCGGCTACATCTGAGGAGGTCCTTCCTCTGACCACAGTCAGAGCCGAGGCTTTAACCGACCGGACGCCTGAGCACATTCAGACTCTGGCCGAGCCCAGGCAGCTTGTTAGCAGCCACCAAGTGGAATCTGCTCTACCCATCCTCGATGAAACCTCGGGCATCGTGCACAGACCGGAGGAGGAGAAGAGCTTCAGAGTCACAGAGGGGGTTAAGATCTTATACTCAGCTCAGTCTGCAGGGCAGCTGCAGCTCACAGAGAGACACTCTGAGCCTCTGCAAGCTTTAGATGAAGCCTTTACACCCTTGATTGAAAAAGAGCAACCTAAACCAGTGGTAGCACCAGTGAGTCAGACTAGAGTAGCTTTATCCAAGGAGCAGAGATTTGAAATACAAAAACCAGAGCAGGAGAGCATCACCCCATGCAAAGATGTGGTGTTTAAGTCAGCTATAAGCAGTGAAGAGAAGTATGAGCTCCAGGCTGAACAGGAAGGACTGGTGCCATGTTTAGCTTCTTCTGTGAATCTGCAGCCTCAGCATGAAGGAGAGCGACTCCTGAATCTGCAGGTTATCAGTGGTCAGGAGGTTTTACAGTCTGAGGGAAGGTTCAGCAGCGAGAAGCCTTCTGCAGAGCAGGCTGAGGTGAGAAAGAGTCCCACTCTGCTGCATTCAGTGACTCAGGAGGACCAGAGGACGGTGGTCTGTGAGGCAACGTCAGAGTTCAAAGCAAAGACTGACGCCACTTCAGTTCAACCGGAGGAAGAGCTACCACAACCAAAACACCTGCAGTCGATCCATTCTGTGTTGGTTTTACCAAAGGAAGGTCTGCTGACCGTCACAAAACCTGACCAGCAGGTGGCAGCGCAGAAACAGGAGAAGTCTAAAAGGTATGCAGCGACGTCTGATGAGAGGAGGGAGATCACAGCAGATTATCACAAAGACCTCGATGTGTCTGTGGTCGGTGTCGAGGCGCAGCTTCGAACTGAGTCCAGGCCTCCGAGCATCCTGACTGTGTCCTCTCAGCCCATCCAGCTGCCCAAGGAGACGCCTTTTGTGACTAACATGAAGCAGCAGCGAGCTTTAGTCCAGAGAGAGGATTACTGGAACATCATGCACTCTCTGAACGTCACAGACACTCAGACTCTGGAGGAGGGCCACACCACCAGTCTGCAAACTGAAGAAAAATTCAAGCCTGAGATTAAAACTGAGCCCAAGATCCCCAAAAAGCCAGTGTTCATTGAAGAGAAGGCAGTCGCCACTGAAAGCTGCACCATCTTAGAAGCTGCAGAGCAGGACTTTGCAGTCCAGATCCAGGAGGGTCAGTCGGTCCGACAGTCGGTGCTGCTGGAAGAAAAGCAGGTGATTATTGGAGAGCGGTCAAGTGAAATACAAAAAGCTGAGGGTTCGACTGTCAGTGTGAAGACGCAGCCTAAAGGAGTTCTGTTCGTCCACGAGTCTCAGGACGCTCAGGCTCTACCTAAAGAACTCAACTTTGTCATTCACATCCCAAAACCATCCAGTCTGAATGTTCGGCGTCAGCTCAGAGATGCCCTTCAGTCGGCGGTGGCCAGCGACCAGCCGGTGCTACTGGCCGACGTCGTAGGAAGGCTGGAGGCAGTAGAGGTGCAGGAGGTGAAGGTGCAGAGAGAACCCCGACGGGCCACCTGTACGTACCTGATCACATCACCAGGTGCCCCCCTGGAGATCACGTTGTGTTTTGAAGGTGAATATCCTCAGACGGCTGACCTCAGGGCTGAACTCCAGGTAGCTCTGCATGCGATGGTTTTCCAGGAGCAGCAGAGTCTTTCCTCAGAGCAGCCGGGCACCATGCAGGTTGACGAGCCTCAGAGAGTTCAGGTGAGCTCAGCGGCATCCAAAGAGGTTCTGTCGTCTGTGGTGGACACTGTGATGGTTGCAGAGAGTGCAGCTGGGTTTCCTCCTGCTGCATCTCAGTCCGCGGCTGTCAAAACTGAAGCCAGGGCTTCATTCCACAGCGCCACAGTTCAGGGTCGGACTGAGATCCAAGAGTCCAGACAGGTCAGGTCAGAGAGGGACGCCGTCACTGCTGTAGCTGTTGAACAACACGTAGAGGTTCTTGTCCACAGAGAAACCAGAGAGGAGTATCTGTCGGAGGCGATCATGATCAGCGAGTCCTCCGACAGTCTGGCTGATTCTCCAGTTGTCATTGATTCTCTGGAGGATGTTTGTGCTGAGCAAAACGGCAAGGCTGTTTTTACTGCCACCATAAAGTATGTCACCAAAGTTCACTGGTTTTTCAACGGTCAGTTGGTAAAACCTGGCAAAGAGTTCAAGTGTTCTAAAGACCACGACACATACACGTTAGCGATCGACAAAGTTTTTAAGGAGAGACACCAAGGAGAATATATCTGTGAGGCTGAGAACGAAGCCGGCAAGACCACGACGTCTTCACGACTCACTGTGGCCTCAAGAGGTTTGATGATGGACACTTCTTTGATATCATCATCAACTAACTTCACACATCAGTGAAATTCAAACTCTGTTGTCTGCAAACCTCAACCTGAACTCAAAATGTAAAGAAAGGTTTTGGATATTTTTTGAAGCCAAACTAGATTTGGAGGTTTGAGGTTTTCACCAGACAGCAGTGACATCTTCACTTTTCCTCCGAGCTCATCCTCCACAAACATCACTCTAATGTTCATTCTTCTCCAAGGAATCATCTTTGGCTCCATGTCTGTAAACATTCCTCATTCCAGCTCCATTCCTCTTTGCATGCTTTCTTTCCTTTGCTTATCACAGAATCATCACATCTCCAACCCAAACCTAATACACCTTTCCTCCTCCACAGTCATCAAGGATAACTCTGTGTGTCACTTTCCATCCCAGGTTCACCACATCTCCACCTCCATCTCAACCACTTCTGTTTATTCACTCTGTCCTGTTTTCCTTGCAGTGAAGCCTGTGTTCAGGCACAGAATCGTTCCCGTGGAGGTCAACATTGGCGGCTTGGCCAAGTTTGACTGTGAGACTGAGGATGCTCCAAACGTGAGCTTCAAGTGGTTCAAAGACGGACACCCCATCAAAGAGGGTGATAAGTACAGGATTATCAGCCGCTTCAGCACCTCCTCCCTGGAGGTCCTGAGCCCGTCCAAAGACGACAGCGGTGAATACTCCTGCAAGGCGTCCAATCAGCACGGCAGCGATGAATGCTCCGCCTCTCTCAGCGTCACGGGTAAGAGCGACGCATGTTTCCTTGTTCTTCGCTGGTTGTGTTTGGAGCTGTTTATCCAGTCCTCCTGTCAGATTGTCTTGTGTCTCGGTTCCTTTGGATAGACGCTGGGTTCTTGTGAATAGTTTTTATTTTATTTTTACACTTTCTTGCCCCACTGGTTTGATTTTGTCTCATTGGAAAGTTTTGGTAAAGGTTAACTGGGTTTAACATATCACCACTAATGTGTTTCTCTTTTTCTGAACCCTTGTAGAGCAATGCCCTCCAGTCTTTATAAGTAGACCTGAGCCTCAGACTGTGTTTGTTGGAAAGAGGGCAGTGATACAGTGTGTAATAACAGGATCGGCTCCTCTCAGTGTTGTCTGGTTCAAAGACAACCAGGCTTTGCCCGCAATGCCGACACACTACCAGACCTCTTGTGAAAAGAATAAGCACACTCTTGAGATAACCAAGCTGGAGGCAGCTGACCGGGGGCTTTATGTGTGCAAAGCTTCTAATAACGTTGGGACAGCCGAGTGCAGCGCTGAGCTGCGAGTTATTGACAAACCCAACTTTGTAAAGCCCCTGGATGCAGTCGCTGCCGTGGTTGGAGCTCCTCTGCACCTGGAGTGTCAGGTGGATGAGGACACTGGAGTCACCGTCACCTGGACCAGAGACGGTAGAAAAGTCCACCAGTCTCCCGACTGTAAACTGTCTTTTGAGAATAAGACAGTTGCTCTTGATATCCTAAAGACCACACTGAAAGACTGTGGGAGTTATGTGTGTGTGGTGACTAATGAAGCTGGCAATGCGTCTTGCTCCACCGCAGTGAAGGTCCAAGGTAAGAGCTGTTAGTTAACTTTCATGGATACTGCAGCATTTGAAGCTTTTGCAAATCTGCAGTACTGAAAATTAACATCATTTTATTGTGTGATGTCCAGCTGACCTTTTTCTCTTCAACTCTTCTCTTTCCTTTAACTGACTTCTTTGACTCCATAATGGCTCTTTTTAACCACACAACTCTGCAGAGCCGCCAGTCTTTGTAAAGAGGCTGGAAGCCACGACAGTTTGGAAGCAAGGCGGCGCTGCTCGGCTGCAGTGCAGCGTCAAAGGATCCCCCGAACTTCACACTGCCTGGTTCTTTAACAACAGCGAGCTGTCTGCTGGTGGCAGATACGCCATCAGTCTGAAAGATGGCGTCGCCACTCTTGAGATACAGGATGTGATGTTGAGTGACGGTGGAAACTACACCTGTGAGGTTCTCAATGAGTCTGGCTGTGAAAGCTGCAGCATTAAAGTAACAGTGAAAGGTGTGCACATTCAGGGACTTTAATGACAACCTAAAGCTTCAGTCAGAATAAGAACTCCTCTAACTGGACTGTATGTTCCCCTTTAGAACCTCCGTGTTTCAGGAAGGAGTTAGTCTCCGTAGAGGCGGTCAGAGGATCGGTAGCTGTATTGGAGTGTGAGATTTCAGGCTCTGCGCCTTTTGAAGTGACTTGGAAAAAGAATAAGAAACGGCTGTCAGCAGACAAGAAGTTGAGAATAGTCTCACAGGGATCCCTGAGTTCTCTGGAGATCCACTCCTTTGAGAGCGCTGATGTTGGTGAATACGAATGTGTCGTGTCAAATGAGGTTGGCTCAGTAACGTCAAAGTCTGGGGTTAAACAGAAAGGTTAGTGATGTAAAAACATCAGGACCAACATTTATTATATTTGTTGTAGTCCTCTAGGCTGTTTGTGACATTATCATGACAAATACTGTTATTTCAGAGCCACCCATCTTCTCAAAGAGAGTTGAAAGTGGTACAGCAGTGTTGGGAAACACAGTGAAGCTGCAGGGAACCCTGAAAGGCTCAGCTCCCATCACTGTCAAATGGATGAAAGACTCTGAGCTGCTGAGAGACGATGATCCAAATGTCAAAATGATGTTTGAGAACAACATCGCCAGCATTTCCTTCTCCTCTGTTGAGATGAAGCATGGCGGCAAGTATACTTGCCTTGCTGAAAATGAGGCAGGACAGCAGAAATGTGAAGCTGCGTTAACGATTCAAGGTTGGAGAACATTCCTATTTATGAAGCATACTTCCACAGACGTAGCTGTTCACTGAATCTAAAACTCATTGTTGTATTTTAGAACCCGCTAGGATCTTAGAGAAAGCAGCATCCATCAGCGTGACCGCCGGCGATTCGGCCACGCTGCAGTGTACGATCTCTGGAAGCCCCGAGCTCAAAGTGAAGTGGTTTAAAGACGGCAAGGAGATGATCGCTGGCCGTAAATATAAGATGACACTAAAGGAGAATACTGCCACTTTAAAGATCCTCAATGCGGATAAAGGAGACACTTCAGAGTACAAGATGGAAGTGTCCAATAAAGTCGGAAAAGACCAGTGCGCCTGCTCAGTCAGTGTTATAGGTCAGTCCTAGCCGTCATTAACAGCCAGTTAGATAGTGGTCCTGGACGGCCGTTACATGTCTGGTGTGTTTCCTACACAGATCGTGCAGTTCCACCATCCTTCACCAAAAATCTAAAGAAGGTGGATGGCAGCGTTGGTAGCAGCGTTGCCTTGGAGTGCAGAGTTGCTGGGTCTCAGCCGATGGTTGTTACCTGGTACAAAGACGAGAAAGAGATCCACAGTGATGACAAATATAAGATTGATTTCAGTGAGAGTTCAGCCTCTGTGACGATAACTGGCCTGGACCAAAGCGACGGAGGAGTTTATACGTGTCGGGCCTCGAATGATGCCGGGGAAAAAGAAACCAGCGGCACTTTGTCTGTCAAAGGTTGGAGCAGTTGAATTAGGATTCAACAGTAATTTAGTAGGTGATGTTGATAGGCTTTGAACATGTTTGCTGTATTTCTTCCCAAATAACTCCAGAACCTCCAGTCTTCACGGTGAAACCTGAATCCCAGGACGCCTCACCGGGATCAAATGTTGTCCTAAAATCCTCCTTTACTGGATCTGCTCCACTGGTTGTTAAGTGGTTCAGAGAGGAGAAAGAGATTTTCACTGGAGGAAAGTGTTTCATAAAGAAAGACGCCTCTTCGAGCTCGTTGGAGCTTCACTCTGTGAAACCCAGTGACTCGGCTAAATATACCTGCCAAGTGTCCAACGATGCTGGGAAGGTGGACTGTACTGCAGCCCTCTTTGTGAAAGGTGCTGTTTGATTCTTTCTTCTACAAACGTGTTGAACTGTTTCCCCCCCTTTGCTTTGATTCTACTGTAATTGTTACTGTTAATTTACAGAAGCTCCAACATTTACAATGAAGCCTGAGCCTTCACAGCTGCTGAAAACAGGAACCCCTCTGAAGCTGTCCTGCAAAGTGCAGGGTTCTCCTGTCATTAGCGTCACCTGGTTTAAAAACGGCTCAGAAATCGTTGGTGACCACAGACACTCGACGTCCTTCGACAGCTCGATAGCGACGCTGCAGGTAGAGAGCTGCTCTGTTCAGGATAGCGGAGATTATGTTTGCGTGGCGTCCAGTGAAGCCGGCAGAGACCAGTGCAGCAGCTCAGTAGCAGTGAAAGGTTGGTTCAGTCTCCAGTCGTCTAGTTGAACCTCTTTGTCTTTGGCACAGTCTGGTCCACAGTGTTCTCTGTACCACCCAGCTTTGGTTTTGTATAGACATGGAGGATCATGGCCTCTAAACACTTCAGGAACATACAAGCTGTAGTTGCTGAGTTCCAACCGTCCCTGAAGAACCAGTTTCAGGGCCGTTTTTAGGGGAGAACAAAGTACCTTCTCCAGAGTCGGTACTTCTGAGCTGATAAACTGCTGTTCAGGTCTGGATGCTGATTGGTTAAACTCAGAGAGAACAACATGTTTTCTTCTCCATGTTCTCGTCCAGCAGTTTCTTCTCCTCTCTAACATCAACAACGTAAAGTTCTCCACATATTCTAACCGAACAAACCTCCATCGTTCTGTTTCCTCCATAGAACTTAAGTTTTGTCCAGTATTTCTGTTTGTTCGGGTCTCTGAGTTAACGTTCAAGCTGCTGAATCCTACATTGGAAACAGGAAGGGCCAATTAGGGGGCTGTCCTTCTAAACATTCATTCTATATTGACAATTTGGTGACCCCGACGTGATTTGGGAAGAAGTTGAAGCTTGCTGAATATTCCGTCTTCAGTTGCAGCTTTAGATTTAGTTTCCCTACATATTGCGAAACATTCAGCAGCGACAGTGAAGAGTTTGTAATTTGAAGGCTCTAAAGAACTTCTGTGGACCAGACTTGCCTCATCAGACTTTGCCTTCACACCTCTAAACATAACATTCATTATGTTTTCCATAGAGCCTCCAGCGTTTACGAGGCCTTTCGAATCGGCCGAGCTTGTGAAAGGATCCGACATTATCTTGGAAGGAACCGTTTCGGGTTCTGCTCCGTTTGAAATAAGCTGTTTCCTCAACGATAAGCTGATCAGAAGCGACAAAAGGCATAAAGTCAGTGTTGAAAATGACACAGTCACTCTTCACGTCTTAAACTGTGAGAGCGCTGATGCTGGAACGTACCAGTGCACCGTCACTAACCCTGTTGGGGAGACGTCTTGTTCTTGCCACATTTCTCTCAAAGGTTAGTCACAGAACACCGCTATATGCTTTCGACAGAGTTTACCTCACTGCATGCTGCCAATTGTTACACTGATTAGGTTTACTTTCAAATGTTTTGGGCATAATTGCTGTTTTGATTAGAAAAATGCAGCCCGAGAGCAACCGTGTTTTCTCCATTCTGTATTCTTCTAGCCCGAAACATTTGCATATTATTGTTATTAGTATTTAGACTGTCAGCAGACAATCAGATCTGGGGCATTTGAAATGTGGATGAATGTGTATTTGTGTAACTCTTGCAGCCTTCAGTCTGATCTGTGGTCTTCTCTCACTAGAACCACCATCATTTGTTCAGAGACTAGAGGATATGTCCTGCATGGTGGGCTCTGAAATCGATATGAAGTGCATGTTGTCTGGATCACTTCCCATGACTTTCTCCTGGATCAAGGATGATCATGAGCTCACAGAAGATGAGCATGTTAAGATGTCCTCTGAAACCAAAAGTGCCGTGTTGAATTTGAAAAACGCTCAGTTGTCACACGGCGGGAAATATGTGTTTGAGGCACAGAACAAGGCCGGGACTCAGAGATGTGCCGCTGTGCTCATAGTCACAGGTTTGTAGGATGTTTTTGGCTTTACTGTCTTAACCGCTGCTGCTTTGATGTCTGCTTCATCTGTCGCATTAACTCAGTGGTTGGAGCTCATTTGAATGGTTTTGTTGTACCAGAGTCAGCAAGTATTTCAGAACATGCAAAGTCCATCAGTGTGACCCAGGGCGACCCGGCCAGGCTCGAATGCCGGTTCTCAGGTACCAAACCGCTCAAGTCCAGATGGATGAAGGCTGGAAAGCAGCTGACGTCAGGCCAGAGATACAGAATCCAGAGCACAGACTGCAGCTCTGCGCTCCACATCATTAAAACAGGGAAAGGCGATAGTGGTGAATACGTCTTTGAGGTTTCTAATGTGGCTGGCTGCAGTTCTTGTGAAGCATCAGTTACTGTTTTAGGTCAGTTGATCCAAAAGTTTGACGTCTCATACGATTTTATTTTCAGTCTAGAACCACGGTAACACTGTCTTTGCACTTTGTGTGTAATAGATGAGATTATTAAACCATCTTTCACAAGAAAACTGAAGCAGACCGGAGGTATCAAAGGATCATTTGCTCATCTGGAGTGCCTTGTAGCAGGCTCCCTGCCGATAACAGTACAGTGGTACAAAGATGAGAAAGAGGTCCAGACTGATGAAAAACACAAATGCACGTTCTTTGAGAACGTTGCTTTTCTGGAAATCTCTGATCTTGACACTAAAGACAGCGGCAGCTACACCTGCATCGCTAAAAACAAAGCAGGAACAGTCCAGTGCTCTGGGATCTTGTTTGTGAAAGGTTTGAACACCATCTCTCATCCTCAGCACCTTGTTGTACTGTTAGTGTTGTATATGTCATAAAAGGGGTGTTGGGTTTTGTCCACCTACAGAACCACCATGTATTCTTGAAAAGCCTGAATCCATGAATGTGTTGCCTGGATCAAAGGTCCAGTTTAATGTGCTGGTTTCTGGTACGCCGCCGCTGACCATCAAATGGTTCAAAAACAAGAAGGAGGTTTTATCCAGTGCCGACTGCTCTGTGGTTAAAGACAACACTTCGAGCTCTCTGGAGCTCTTCTTTGCCAAAACCTCCGACTCTGGAGACTATGTCTGTGAAATACAGAATGACGTGTGCTCCACTTCATGCCAGGCAACACTCTTTGTCAAAGGTTAATATGGTCTCTCCCCTTTATTCTTTACTTTGTGGTGATCTCCATACTTAACTAACGTCTGTATGTATTTTTGCAGAACCTCCATTTTTCATAGAAAGACCTGAAGATGTTTCATCAGTCAGAGTAGGAGACAGGAAGGTGTTTGAGTGTACAGTTGCTGGTACTCCACAGATCTCTGTGCGTTGGTTCAGAGATGGAGCTGAGATTCCTCAAAGTGTCCATCACAAGATGTCGTTTTTAAACTCTGCAGCCACTTTAGAGATTTGTCAGGTTAGCGAGCATCACAGCGGGAAATACTTCTGTGAGGCCTGCAACGAGGCCGGCACTGAGAGCTGCTGTTTTGAGCTGGAAGTCAAAGGTTGGTTCTTCTTAACATGTTTACATCTCGTCAGTTAAAGTCCAGTTAAATATTGCAGCACTAACAAAACTGCAAGGTTACTTTAGAGCGATTTGCTTTGTTATTTCAGAGCCTCCTTGCTTTGTTGAAGAGCTGTCGTCTCTGGAGGTTGTTAAAGGTTCCACGACTGTGTTTGCTTGCAAAGTGGCAGGAAGTCCTCCTCTTAATGTCACATGGTTCAAAGATAGAAAACCAATCAAATCCAGCCAAAAGCATATTATTGTTGAAGGTGAAACTGTGGGCTTGAAAATCCAGGACTGTAAGATGGAAGATGTTGGTACTTACAAGTGTGTGGTAGCCAATGAGGTTGGAAGCTGTACTGGCGTCGCAGCGTTGTCTCTGAAAGGTTGGTGTTACTGATGACTGCACACAACATTAGACATACAGAACTGAGCTCTTTCCCATTTTACAAACATCTTTTCTTTCAATCAGTCCCTCCAACATTTGTTAAGAAGATAGAAAATGTCTCCACTGTTCTGGGAGATGTCGCGATCTTTTGCTGCTCGGTGGAAGGTTCTCCGCCTCTCTCTGTTCAGTGGCAAAAAGATGAGAGCTGGATCCCAGAGGATCCAAACATCGAGAGAACCTTCCAGAACAATGAGGCCACTCTCAGGATTCCTGCTTGTGAGGCGACTCACGGTGGGAAATACACCTGCCAGGTGGTGAATGAGGCCGGGCAGGACAACTGCTTTGCCACCCTCATTGTAGAAGGTACCTCGGCTTCATATGCCTAACATTCTAGCTAGCTCTAACTGCAATAGCCAGCACACTCACCTCTTTCTCCTGGTGTTGTAGAACCACCTACGGTCCAAGAGAAGCCAGAGGTGGTCAAAGTGACCCGTGGGGATCCGGTCAGTCTTGAGTGCAGGGTAGCTGGAACTCCTCAGATAAGAGTCAGATGGATCAAACATGGCAAAGAGCTCCAGTCAAGCAGAAAACATCAACTCTACTTCGAGAACAACGTCAGCAGTTTGAACATACAGTCTGCTCAGCTGGAAGACGGCGGAGAGTATCTGTTTGAAGTCAGAAACTCTGTTGGGAGTTGTAGCTGTAAAGTCATGCTGGTTGTGTTAGGTTTGTACAATAAACTTCACCTCCTCTCAGAACAAATAATTAGAATTGCAGAACCATTATCTTTGACTCTAATCATCTTTTTAACATTGCTTTAAACAGAAGAGGTAACTCCTCCCACGTTCGTTAGAAAATTAAAAAACATGCAAGCGATTATGGGTGCAGTGGTGACCATGGAGTGCAAAGTGACTGGTTCTCTTCCGCTGTCGGTCGAATGGAGCAAAGGGAAACAGAAACTCACCAACAGCTCAAAGTACAAACTGGTGCACATTGAACAAACAGCATCACTGGAGCTGACGCTGACCGAAGGTGCTGATACAGGAGAGTATTCCTGTAGGGTCACCAACCAAGCAGGCAGCTGTGTGTGCAGTGGAGTTCTTACCGCTAAAGGTTAGCACTCAGACCTTATTAAATGACATCTAGGTGTTAGCACTCACACTAAATGGTAGTCATGTATCGTAATCGTGTCTCTGTGTGGGTTTTTAGTGTCACCGAGGTTCGTAGCTGAGCCCGAGTCTCAGGCCGTTCCTCCAAACTCCGCTGTGCTCTTCAGGAGTGTCTTTGAGGGAACACCTCCATTTACAGTGAAATGGTTCAAGGATGACACGGAGCTCATCACTGGACCTTCGTGTACCATTAGACTGGAGACATACTCCTCCTCTGTGCAGCTCCACTCAGTCGGGACGCTGCAATGTGGGATTTATTCCTGCCAAGTTAGCAACGAAGCCGGCACAGTGAAAAGTGCAGCAGAGTTGTTGGTGAAAGGTTGGACTATTCTCTTTTTTGTCCACCCCCATCACCACTCCCATCTTTTTTCCTACCATTTCCACAGCTTCTTCATTTTCATTTTCTCCGTCTGACCACTTTACCATTCACTTTCTTTCCAGGAATCTCTCTGTCGTCCTCAGACTCACCTTCACCATCCTCCATCCGTCACAGCGACTGTTCCTCTGTGCCCACGATAGTAACCTGATCTTTTTTTGACTTTGCAGAGCCTCCTCAGTTTGTCCTGAAACTGCCTCCCACTACCTTTGTGAAGCAGTGCGAAGGACACCGTTTCGAATGCCAGGCCACCAGCGCTCGCTCCCTGCAAATGTGCTGGTACAAAAATGACCAAAAGGTAACCGACGGAGGCAACTATAAAACAATGTTTGTCGACTCGACCGCGTACCTCCAGCTGCGCAGCACGAGGTTTGAGGATAACGGAGTCTACACGTGTGAGGCTCATAACGATGCTGGCAGTGCGAGCTGCAGCACCATTCTCACAGTCCAAGGTCAGCTACCCGGCAGATATCCGGGATACGCCGTGTTGTTTTGTGGATTTGTCCCTCTGTGAACTTGTGTAGCATGAAAAAAGAAGGAATGAAGATGCAGATTTTGATATCACGGTTTGAGTTTGACTTTTAGTGAATGTTTTTAGAACCCTGTTTAGAAATGTGAGCATGGACTCCAACAGCCCCACTTCCTGTTTCAGCTCAGAATCATATTTATTCCCTCTGGTGTGTCCGATAGCATGACCTCTTTTTTTAGAGAGTTTTTTCCTACTTTTGATGGAATGACCTACACTAGACCCCCTCACTGACCTTGTTCATTTCTCTGATCCCACTGATGTGACCGACCCTC
>OMNN01028669.1:18596-30502 GCA_900302755.1 Chromis chromis | reverse complement strand
GGAACAAGTGATTCAATTTTGGTGCCCCCCTACCCCCCGTTCCCTTCCCCCGAAGTATATTGTTCATTAATTGGACCCCAACATCCATCGCAGCGGCTCAATTTTTAGATTTTAGCGCCTCGCACTTACCATTTTGTTGGGCAGCATTTTGGTAAAGATGTTGCAATCCTAAGATCGGGCAGATTTTGAAATGATTGATATCAGTACAAACCTATGCCCGGTTCATTTGGTTTGTTTACATCTGTTGTTACATGGAAATGTGGAAAGAAAAAAAACGCTGCAAACTGTGATTTACGGTCATTGTCCGATGTTATCCAGAGCTCTATTCGACACTTGTTAGCTGGCCTGAGGTCAGTAAGCCTCATAGAAGTATCTGTCATGGTGCTCCTTTACTAGCTAAACTCCTATAATGCTCTCTGCTTGTGAAAACAGAACTGTCCGCCTCCTATGGTTGCTACAGTATTAAATTAACAGTATAAGAGGCCTAACTAGTTGCTACAGATAATCTACAATACTTGAAGTGTAAATTATATTGGGTATCTGCAGATACTACATATACAAGTACTTGGATCAGAATGGGAGCAAAGAAATTAAAAAGAAAAAGAAAACATGATCAGGACGTCCCTAATATTTGCCTCTTTAGCTACTAAATGCTCAACTATTTTGCTGATATGCGCTAACCCACAGTGGGGGTATTTGAGCTTTAAAATAAAGCCAAAACAATGAGCTGAAAGATATATTTATTATTAATATTTTATTTTGTTCAAAATACTGATTAAAGCAGCTTCTAAAAAGTTTTACTCAGTCAGTTGCCTTTGAGATAACCACTCAGCCACAACACTAAAACCACATGCTTAATATTGAGTAGGTCCTCCTTTTGCTGCCAAAACAGCCCTGACCTCTGGGCCATGGACACAGGATCTCTGAGGATGTCCTGCAGGCCTCTGTAATTGGGAAGTGGGCAACATATCTTTAAGGTCTTGTGAGTTTTGGGGTGAGGTCTTCATGGATCCGGCTTGCTCTGGTGCATCCTATGGTTGCTCCACCCAAGGTTTTCTCTCATCAATAATAAATGTTATTTACTTGTTAGCGGTTTCAATATTATGGCTGATGGGTGTATTTCCTGGTCTCCTCACCCGGTTACTTCCCCCCTCACGTCACCCAAAGAGACTGTCTGACCGCACTCTGGCACAGCTCACAGCAGAACACGAGAGCATGTTGACACTTTAGGAGGGTTGTTTCAATGAGCATTTTTGTTCTAAAACTCAGCGTGCTGATCAGATTAAAAGCTTAAAATGATGACACACACTGAGTGCTAATATGAGGAAACTAAGAGCCCCATTTATGAGTCATTCATGAATTTTCTGCAATGCATTTCTGGACAATCGCTGCACTTTGCTCAGGGACCTTTCTGATTGTCGCCACATTCCCATACTATCTCTGTCTCTTTCATTCTCACTCTGCTCATGTCAGCCATGAATAATTGATAATCCAATGCGATCTTGGGCTTTAAGAGTTTGAGTGCTCTGTATCTGTCTCATAATGATTAGTGAAAGGGTCACACAGCTCAAGCCCCTCGGTCGCCAGCATCCGCCCTTAATCCTCCTTAATCCTCAAAACAATGGGCTCCTCCATGCAGGGAACTGTGACAGATTTTTATCATCCTGCTCAGAGGGATCAGTGTGCCTTCACACTGCCAACACAACAATGATAGCACTTTAGAACTGCCTGCCCTTATAAATGCCAAGTCCAGCCTTACACATGACACAAAACACAGAAAGTGTAGGTAATGAAAATGCACACAAGATTTGAGGAGTGTGGTAGAGACATTCCTCTCTCCTCGGTGTGATTTGTGTTTCAGGGTTAACATGTTTACCCCCATCCAACCTCCTCTATGGTCAGCAGCCTCACATCATGTTTCATATGGAGGGATCAAGGCTGGCTTGTGGTCTGTACAGCCAGAAGGGCTGGCTTTGGTGTGGGCTTTGGATTCTGACCAAAGAGCTGAGGTGATTCAGAATGAGGGAGAGAAGCAGTAATGCGATACACAGACTGGATGACCGAAATATCACCAGAGGAACACAAAATGAGGAGAGAGCAGCAATAAGACATGTGTTCAGACAGACAATAACTCCACTGCACTCATTCCTGGAAGATTACTTTTCAGGGACACAGCACTATAAATGGGCTTTAGCAACTTGGGGAATTTTGTATTCTATAATTAAAAACTCACACAGTTAATTTATAGCTCATTTCATTATTTTTACATTCAACACGTGATGACTACTTGGCCTGGTTAGCAGCATGTTAAGCAGTGGAGGAAGTAGTAGCAGTGGTAGGAGTGGCACACAGCTCTTTGGAAGTAGTATCATACCCTGAAACTACATGAGCCAAGCCAACACATCATAAATATGATGAACACTACCCTCAAGCACTTGGACTTACCTCAACTGACTCTGGTCTCAGAGTGTAGTCTGAAAAGAATCACCACCTGTTTAAATATCTGTTTTCAGTTCTTATCACCTCATAGCTTCCACCATTGAGCAGGTACCAGGGATGCAAATTTTAAACAACTTTCGTGACCTGTATTAGGCAGCCTTGTCACTTAATAATCGATCAATCAATAACATACAAAATCAAAGTTCTGGCATTAAGCGGCATATAATACTTTGTCATGGTGGCCCTTTACTAGCTACACTCCCAGAATGCTCTCTGCTTGTCAACAACCTCCTATGGTCCCTACAATGTTAAACAGTAAGAAGTACTACACCAAATGTAAAACACACTTTTAGGAGCAGCCTCATTAAAACAACTGATGGACTGATCAATGTCTAATTCATAAAACTCCTTCAGGCAAATTTTGTATTATTTGGCAGCATAAAGAAACATGACTATAAGTACTAGCCGAGGATAGCAAGCAACCTCCAAACTTTTGCTACGACTTATAAATAATAAATAAAGCATGTTAAACTAAGTTAGTTTGGATTTGTTGGAGCAGACACTCATATAGACACTAATAAGGTAAAGTAAAATGGTAATGGTATGGAAGAGTCAGACTTTAAAAACACCCAAATTAGACTTCAATGTCTGTGAATACCAAACAAGCAAATAAATAAACTGTTGTAAAATCCTCTCTCACTGTATTCTAAACTGCAGTGCATTGTTTTGGCTTCTGATAACCATTAAATCCATAAATGTTTTAGTCAAGCTGGCCTTTCTGCACTTCATTTCATCATCTCACAGATACCTGTTGCAACACAATCAAACAAAAGCACAGCGGTGCTGTTTACAGTGTGAACCCCTGGTAATGATGCAACTGACCCAGGACTAAAAGAGCTAGATGAACTAGGTGAGCTAGATGAAAATTAATCAGGGCGTATAAAAAAAACCTTCATCTATGGCATTTGTGTATTCTCAACAATTACTACGCTTCATAAAACAATTCCCCAAACCTGCAGTTACTCAGACGTGTCAGTGGATGTATTCATGCAGAGTTTACAAAGTCATTACGATTACTTCCCACATGCCTAAATTATACAGCACCAATTGCCAGGCCTTTTGACCCACCCGAAGGCATACTGTGAATACTCTAACACTGTATTTCGGATTCAAAACAGCTTCCACCCTTGAGAATAATGCTAATCTTTTCCAGCTAGCCATATCACTGGAATTGTATATCACACTCATATGCACAATTTTTTTTGGGACTTTTTATATCCGTACCTGAAAGTGCACAAAGCAATGCATCCATAAGGAAGGAGCTGTACAGAGACGTACAATAACGGCCGTTATTACTTGGCATTTGGCAGTGACATCAATCAGAGCCAGCCATTCTAAGCACTGTGATGGTACATAACTGCTCAGCCAGAGAGCTGATTTAATAGAGCATGGTCTGATAAAGTCCCTGCAGAGATCACTTCATGGCCAATAGGTTGTTCAGGCAGCTAATTGGTCAAAAAATAAAACCTCTCTCAGGAATTGGATCCAATGTTATCACAGCGAGGCTGGCACACTATTAATGAGTTGCATTGGCTCCCTTTAGCCCCCTAACTATATTTCTGCTCAGGCTGTGCATGGGGACTTGTATTTGGGCATAATTATGGTGATGATGACCAAATGTTTACCTTATAAGCAGAGTCTGTTCTCAGGAGGATTTCTGCAGACTCCATACAGTTGTAATAACAGGGAGAGTAATGATGCAGGCACACAACCTCAGCTGCTCGCT
This sequence comes from Chromis chromis, assembly GCA_900302755.1. Lineage (NCBI taxonomy): Eukaryota > Metazoa > Chordata > Actinopteri > Pomacentridae > Chromis > Chromis chromis. Next base: position 26,277 of record OMNN01028669.1, on the reverse strand, counting down.
TATTTCGCAGCAGGTCATCCAACACTTTTATCGATCCACATCCACCTGTATCTACAGACATATTAAAAAAAAACATCTAGGGGGACTAGATTTTCTCATCCCTTTGGTTTTTAGTTTAGTAGGGTAACTAATATTTAGTGTTTGCTAGACAAGGTGGCGTTAAAGAGAATCACAGCCTCACAGTGCTGTCACTGTTGCTTCACCTATTGTGCTAAAGTGCCAGAACATTACTTTGAAATGCAGGTGCAATTTTAGAGCAGAAAAGAGCAGCACGATTAATGGCGTTAGAGCTACATCTTGATTCAAGCATCTGTGCAATCTCATGTATATATATTACAGCAATCCTGACATGTTTGCATTAGGGAGGAGATTCATGGAATCGTCAGCATCAAAAAATGACAAATGCATGAGAAAAGGGGTTTGTGTGTGACAAATACAGGCATAAAGAGAAAAGGCTTTGTGGAAACCGTAAAAGTGTGTGTGGTGGAAACCCTACAACAGAGAGGAACAACAAATAAAGTTGATGGTGCCTGAATAATGTAGCTTCACTGTCAGGATGGGGCTTTTCAAGAGCTGCAATCAACACAGGTAATGTTATGTTAGCTGCAAACTCCAACCTGGCTGCTTACATATAACTGGTAGGTTTGAAAGCTTTGAAATTGAGGGCACCTTTGAGTTTGGCTGAGCAGCAAAACTAATGTAACTCATCACTTTTCTGGTCATGAAGTCAAAAACTGTCAAAAGCACTCATTTTTACTGTGCAAGCTACTACATCACAACTTTTTACAACTATCTGAAAGGTTTTAGAAACTGATATAAGGAAGCTATGAGGGGAAGGATAATATTAATGGAAAATCCTGACGACTTGATCACTGAAACATCCATCCATATCAATAGCCGTATAAGACTACAAAGGATAATGACTAATTACCCAACTTATTCAAGGAGTAACAGCTCTGATCAACAATGCGAAACAAGTGATTGCTTGCCCTAGTGTTATAAACTATGCAACCTTTCATTAACAATGGTGATTGTGGTCACAACTGACTTGGGCTTAAGACAAACTATAAAATCTACTGTGACAATACTTCACTTTTATTGATATAGCGCCAATCCACAACATCTAAAGGCATTTCACTTAACAAGGTCAAGACTTTACAATATTATATTGTAGAGAGAAACCCCATTAATTCCATTTGAGCCAAGACTTGGCAACAATGAGAAGAAAAAAATCCCTTTAAATAGGAAAAAACCTCTGTCAGAACCAGGCTCAGAGAGGGTGGACATCTGTCTCGACCAGTTAGGGGAGGGGAGAACATAGCAGAAGATAGAAAAGTGATTCAGTGAGTTCAGTTATACCTAGCCTAACTTTGCTAACTTTATAGACCGATTGCTACCATGAGTGGCTGGTAATTAGGGTTAGGATAAACTATAAAATCTAGTGTAACAATATTTCAAGTAACTTTTATTCATATAGCACCAATTAACAACATCTAAAGGTATTCCACTTACCAACGTCTACAATATTATATTTAAGAGAGAAGCCCAACAATTCCATTTGAGCAAAGACTTGGCAACAATAGGAAGGAAAAACTCTATTTTAATAGGAAAACACCTCCATCAGAACCAGGTTCAGGGTGGGCAGACATCTGCCTCGACCAGTTGGGGTGAGGGAAGAGAAAAGAAGAAGGATAATAGTAGCAGTAGTAACAGTAGGAGTCACAAAGTCAAAAATAAGAGTCAGCAATTTCTGGTAAAGAATCATATCTAGCCTAATTTTGCTAACAACATATACCACTTTCTACCCTAAGTGGCTAATCATACCTGAGCATGTAAGGCTACAGCATCAAAATACCTGTATGAGTGAATTAAGGGAGGATGCACTTTATTGCTTTTAAATTTGATGCTCCATTTGTGAAAGGAAAACTGTGTGTGAAGCTGAGCAACAGTCAAGGCAGAAGTGCAGAAAATGTAATTTTGACATGCAAAGAGCAACTGATTATTGTAAAAAAGTAAGCTAACGTTAGTGTGAGAGATATCTTTGATGTTGCTGTCAGGAGGAATGACGTAGTTGTACCAAAGGTGATCATGCTTTGTGCCCTGGATTATACATAATACTGTTCTTTTTAGCAGTTGAAATAGCTTTAAAAGACCAATTAAACACATATATTGCAGTTTTTTACTTGCCAAAATCTGACAGCAGTTCCGACATTGTGACCAAAATGTTAATAATGCATCAAAATGACTTCATTTCACTGATGAGGGTTACATTTTAAAGATTATAGCCCATATAATAATTGCAAAAGAGATCATTTTTTATTTAATATATAAAACCCATGTATAAATCATGTTAATTGCAGTCTAGTTTCCGTATACAAACATGAATATTTGATATAAACACATAAAGCCTAAAGATTGGAAACAGTACTATATTACTGCCTATAATGAGTAAGCGCATGCCTGGCTAAAATGTTTTTTTTTGACTGAAACTAATACATGTTGTTGTCAAAAGACTAAAATAAAAACTAAATCAAAATAAGGTGCTAAAAATAAACCTGGAAAATGATGACATTACTTCTGGACTTGAAGAAAAATAGCAATCATCAATATATTTTCATGGTGTTTTGGCTAGCTTAGAGTATCTTTGCATATTATATCTACTCATCAGCAGAGAATGTCACAGCATCCTCCTCACTTGCCTCACCCCTCAGCACCACATCACCTCTCTGCCTTTACATCTCCATCTCCTTCCCCCCTCCCTCTCTCCCTTCGTGTCGACTCCTCTCATCTCTCCTCTCCCGTCGTGGCCACCGTGGCGTGACAGGTGACTGACGACGCTAACAATAGTGGGTGCGGCTGGCCCTGCTCAGTAGAGCACGAGCCGCATGATAAATTACCCTCATCAGTTTGTTTTGCCAACAGCCCACACAGGTCACCACCAAGGCCGGTCGTGACATTTTGTTGCATACTGTATATGCAAATACCTGCCAATCAATTAGCACGCCGCTCCCCGCCGCTCCCTCCACTGCCCATTGTGATTAAAATGAATTGATTGTGGGCTAAAATCAACACCAGCCAGCCTGCCAAAAGCCCAGGGGTCAGCGGGACACGACAGAGGAAATGTAACGCGCTGCTGTTTCTTCACTTCACTTTATTCTTTATCGCCATCTCATAACTGCGGGCATAAAACACAGTGAAATTTGCTGAAAATGAGAAAAACTGCAATGTAAACAGACTGAGTAATAAATTTGAGGGAGGCTGTCAGGGCTTTCCGAAGATCAGGTTGATATGTGATGGGAAAGTGATGGTGGCAGCAGTATTTTGAGCAGCCCGAAGCCTGTGGGTTATCTTAGCGGACTCACGTGTGCTCTATATGCATGAGTGTCTCTTTACATGTGTGTCTACAGAGGAAGGCATGCATGCTCAGGGTTTTTTAGTTAGCAGTGACGAGGCTGACGGACAAAGAGCAAGAGCTTTGCTTGCCTCGCTAAGAAAAAATACAAGCAGATTTGATTTAGCATCGAGGGCTTAAAAAGCAGGGTAAACATCTTGTTGATGGTTCACGGAGAGGCTGATTAAAGGGAGAACTTATCATTCAAAACCATGCCTGCTTACATAAACATTGTTTGCACAGGAAGTGTTGCGAGCGAGGTAATAGATTCTAATTCTAAAATGATGGGTTCCCTTAAAACCTGTTAATTTGGAGTGATTGCCACCATTTCTTCTCTCTTTTTTTCACAACAGCTGTGTAACAATAAAGGGTTTTCATGTGAGAGTGAACACTTTCATAATCACGGAATCTAATATACAGGAGATCTGCAAAGCTGCAACAGTCATAAATGTTTTGCAGGTGAATTACATCAATAAGGCATAACATTATGACCGCCTGCCTAATATTGTGTTGGTCCCCCTTGTGTGATCAAAAATGCTCTGAACCATTGGTCCTATGGGGTCTGGCACCAGGACGTTGGCAGTGGATCCTTCGGGTACTCTAGCTTGTGCAGTGGGACCTCTGTCAATCAAACTTGTGCATTTTTCTGGGGGGGTAGGCCAGTGACATTTGGGCTTTCCATTTGCATGAGGGAGAGTGCTTGTTCTGGGACAATGTTTATTTGAGTGTCTAAGTCTCATCAACATGGATGGCAAAATCCAAGGTTTTCCAGCAGAACACCACATAGTACCAATATGATTAATATTATTCACTTCACCTGTCAGTGGTCATAATGTTGTGACTGATCGGTGTATGTGAGGGATAGACCAGCAATTGTATCTCACTGAAGCAACAAGAATGAGCACAAAAAAATATCATTTCATTAAACAACATGTAAAATTAAATGTGGGACCCAATGTTCTATAACAGGGATGTGCTTGATGAGACAATTAAACTATTATACGTTTCTACCCACGCTAGTCGGCACTAGGAATACCAATCAGCGGAAAACTACTAATAGTTCTTAATATATTATTTATGTACAACAAAGATATTAAACAGCCACTTTTGCCTGAACAAAAAGAGGAACCTTTCAGGGCTGAAAAACAAAGTCAACGCAAAGTAGCTAAAAAGTGCAGTTCCTCAAATAGCCACTAGAGGCTGGCCCCAAAAGCAAGTCAATCCTCATAGACCCCATGTTAAAATGTCCAACTTTACAGCAGAAATAAACAGGTTTACAGCGTCGTACAAAAACAATTTTGGTCTCTATAGCTAATTTTCCTGTTCATGACAACTGCACAGGTGAACATTTTTATGTAACTCAACTTTTTCAATTGTATTAAGGCTTAAAGTTATGCACGACTAAGAGTGTAGCTACTTCAACTGGCAACTGGGTACCATCATAGGACAATATATGTTATCGGTTTAACTCTGCTAAGTTTGGACTTTTTTTTTAAAAATACTGTCTTACTTTCAGAGTGTTTGTCTAGTCTAACTTCAAATTTCTGCTTAATTGACAGGGAAATTAGTCATTAGGAATGTTCCTCCTCTATAATAAGTGTTTTTGTCCCAAGTGAGCTGCATGGATACTGAGCCTCATGTGGGTTACAAAATTTTAATCAGTGACTCACATAACAGCAAATAATTATGTGATAGTGCAGCCAGTACACATAATTCTTAAATTATTCAAAGCAGCCACTCTATTCATACACAAGATGACAGTATAGATTACAAACGTGGAGCCCACCCTCACTCCAGTACTCTTGGGTCTTGACTAAATTCCTGAATTATTGCAATTTATTTAAATAGGAGGAAACTGTTACCAATTTGGCAACGCTGTTCACTATTCCAGGAGCCTAAGATGTAGTGCAAAAACAATAAAATCAGTGACTTCTGGTCAGATGAATTCACAAGCAAGCAGGAGAGAAACAAAGGAGTGCAGCAAACGGGGAAAATAAAGATTCAGAGCTGCAGAAGGTCAAAATCGAAATGAAAATGGGGCAGAGAGGACTAGTAGACAGACTTCATGTGATAAGCAGAGGAAATTAAAAGCAGTACAATCTATGGATGTCATCCTTTGAGGTTTAAATACCACAAACCCACTCCAGTTTCAAGTTAAGTATTTAGTTATGCAAACAAAATTGTGTTTTTGATAGGGATCACAAGGCCGGTCAAGGCATTTTTTTAACTGATCAATATTGGCACAAACCTAAGCCCAATCAATCCGTTTCCGTCCACTTTCACACAGGTGTCATAAAGGGGGAACACAATTTGTGGCAGGATGTCATGAGTGCAAATGAATAGTTTTCTTTATCAATTATCACCAGTATTATCAGTCATTCATAAATTGATTGATAACACAAGCGGAGCACTCTAGACATTTGTCCTGTGCTGATATTGTTTCTTTATTCAACAGAAACGTGATGTCGGCCGCAAAGGCATCCATTTTATATAAACCCTGTCCAAGCTGATCCCAGCTTGTCTTAAACACATGAGCGCTGGCCGGAGGTCATTAATCGTCACAGAAGTCTTTGTCATGGTGGCCCATGCTAGCTAAACCCCAACAATGCTCTCTGCTTGCCAACACAGAACTGCCCATAGTCCAAGTGACTGCCTCCTCTGGTTGCTACAGTAATAAACAGTAGGAGACTCCACCTGGTGGTGCAACCAGGTACTACAGTTAATCCACAATACATTTCCTGACATGCATATTGACAAAATAGGATTCAGACATCTTTTTAGGCTTGTTGAGCCATGCTATGCCCTAACCTCTCAACAGTGCCCTACCAGAGCTTTTTAGCAATGTCAGTGACCACCTGCATAACATTAAAGAACAGCTTTGGTGCAGAAATGCATTTTTTCCCCTAATGCACTGCAGAGCTATTCAGTTGTCAAGCTACCGTCAACAAGGCGCCTCCATCGCAATCAGTGTTGTTTTCGTCAACGATAACGATGACGAAATTATTTCGTTGACGCCCCTTTTTTTCATGACGATAACGAGACGGTGACGAGTTAAACATGGCTCTTTATTGACGAAAACATGACGAGTCGTGTGCGAGTTTTCGTTGACGAGACGAGACTAGACGAAAATGTTAATGGGTGGCGGGTGCGCCGCGGTGCGTCGGCAGTTACACACACACACACACACACACACACACACACACACACACACACACACACACACAGATACACACAGCACACTACTGAAGAGTCCGCGGCGCTACTGCCAGTTTGGCCGGTGGCGGGCGGAGCTCAGGTCCGAGGTGGCAGAGCTGAGCTCCGGAGGGCTGCGTCCCGCTTTAACCCCTGGTCACGCCCTCCACCTGGCATGCAACGCACATTCTGCAGGACACACGGTCACTAGTCACACACACAGACACGCAATTAAGTTTATTAATTCATTGACGTACCATGGTGGCAGCTTCAACTATAGAGATAAAAGGTTTCTGCCCAACAGCAATGAAGAACAGCATGGCAGCATTGCATCTCCATCAATGGAAAAGTCTAGGCTAGAGCTATGATCTGGTAAGGAATCTGGTTATTATGCAAAAGCGTTAGGTTAACTGGTGTTTTATGAATTGCAACACTTTATACAACCTGTCAACCTTGATTCCAATTTCCAGTTTATTGACATAAATTAATTTGTTAAAAGACTAATACTTTTTTTTTTTAACTAAAGCTGACTAAAACTAGACTAAAACCTCTTAGTTTTCGTCGACTAAAACTGGACTAAAACTATCACATATAGAGATGACTAAAATGTGACTAAAACTAATCAGCATTTTCGTCCAAAAGACTAAGACTAAGACTAAAACTAGGATGGCTGCCAAAAACAACACTGATCGCAATAACATCAGCGAACTTTGAGTTGTTTTGAGATGGCGGCTAAACTACGAGACTCTCGGGCTTACACACACACAGCACCCAAGGACACCATGACTGATACACCACACTGACCAATGCCCTCTGATGTTGTGTTAAATGTGTCATGTAACTGTACGCTATATGTCTGCTGAGGTTTTTTTGGGTACCCAGACCTGTGCTCCCTGGGAGCTTAGTTCTGGAGATCGGCTTTTTTTCTCCCTCTTGTCTCCCTAATGTTCCTTTCCCATTCTTTCCCCCCCTCTGAAAAAAGGCTGCGCGACTAACTGCGCGCGGCCTCTCCTCCTGAGAGGAGAAATGAAATTTCGTTTGCTTCTGTGTGGGAATCATGTGTTTCTGTGTGGAAAACAAATGACAATAAATCTTTTC
>OMNN01028669.1:3999-18576 GCA_900302755.1 Chromis chromis | reverse complement strand
TTAATCCACAATACATTTCCTGACATGCATATTGACAAAATAGGATTCAGACATCTTTTTAGGCTTGTTGAGCCATGCTATGCCCTAACCTCTCAACAGTGCCCTACCAGAGCTTTTTAGCAATGTCAGTGACCACCTGCATAACATTAAAGAACAGCTTTGGTGCAGAAATGCATTTTTTCCCCTAATGCACTGCAGAGCTATTCAGTTGTCAAGCTACCGTCAACAAGGCGCCTCCATCGCAATAACATCAGCGAACTTTGAGTTGTTTTGAGATGGCGGCTAAACTACGAGACTCTCGGGCTTACACACACACAGCACCCAAGGACACTATGACTGATACACCACACTGACCAACGCCCTCTGATGATGTGTTAAATGTGTCATGTAACTGTACGCTATATGTCTGCCAAGGTTTTTTTGGGGTAACCAGAACTGTGCTCCCTGGGAGCTTAGTTCTGGGGATCGGCTTTTTTTCTCCCTCTTCTCTCCCTCATGTTCCTTTGCCATACCTTTCCCCCATCTGCAAAAAGGCTGCGCGACTAACTGCGCGCGGCCTCTCCTCCTGAGAGGAGAAATTAAATTTCGTTTGCTTCTGTGTGGAAATCATGTGTTTCTGTGTGGAAAACAAATGACAATAAATCTTTTCATTTTCATTCATTTTCATCATCACGTTTATTGCCCACTAAGACCAATAGCATAAAGCCTCATTTGTTATTGTCCTCCACACACTGTTTCGGGGTTAACCGAGGCTGCCTGCTAATTTACCAGCTAGCCGGTAACGTAGCCTTAGCCTCTTTGAAATTAGCTAATTTCCAGGCTTGTGGCGATGGCTGGTGTTCAGTTTTTACAGTCTCTGCTAGAGAGACATTGCTGAGATCACACAGACTGAAAAAGGGATCTGCATCTCACCCATAGTGGCGCATTGAATTTATTGATAACGGCCCAATAACAATAACTGATAATCAGGAAAATGCCAAATACTAGCCTTGATAATGAGCCAAGCTAATTAATCTGCCAATCCCTATTTGAGAGTAGAACAATACCTGCTTCCCTTCGAATAAACGTATTAACCTCTAAGCCTTGTTCTGTTGCAGGACAAGAACACAAAGACATGCTGGGATCCAATAAATTCAATGGGCACGACATGGATGGACTTTTCCTAGAACAATCTTTTAATAAAATCCATCTCAGTATCCAAACATGTACCACTGCTTATCCTTCTCAACACACACACACACACGCACACACAGTCCAGGCTTTCTGTGGCTGGCTGTTAATGAGAGGGCTTCACCTCACATTCTGCACACTCTCATAGGACCTACATCCTTCCTTATATACCACCTACACACAGACTTCATGTACATGCACACACATAAAAATAGAGACACAAAGACGCTGGAAATGCAGAATGTGTATGTGAGGGTTTGTATAGGGTCTGTTCAACATAGCACACGCTTGTATGAAAAAAACTGCCCTAAAGGTTGACTTGCTGGGTCAACAGTCACATGCTGCCCTGATCTGATCACCAATACAATCAATTGATCTCTCTCTTTCGCTTTTCTCTGTCTCTATTGTTTCTGAAGCTTATAATGACAGCTGATGCTCAAAGATGTATAGAATATGTCAGAAATCCCAATCCTAATATCAATATTAACATTTTATCTGATATATATTACAATATAGCAAACATTACAGAGAATTACATCAATAATTATGATAAAGCAGACTTTCAATCCAGTGTGCTCCACAGTCAGATAAACCTCACGCATAGACAACCGGTCCATTGATCAGTTAGTCAATTAACACATCATTTGTTGGTACAAGCTTCTCAGATGGGAACATTTGGTCATGTTTTTCTCATTTTTGCCTTTAAAACTGAACATTTGGCTGTTTTAGAATGCCGATCAGATCAGATTAGAGCTATAATGACCATTTTTCTATATTTTCAGGAAAACACGCAATTCTGGAAAATAATGCCACAACACAATTCTGCTCAGTCAAGTCAGTAAATTTGCACGATTGCACAGATTTCACTGCAAAAACTCCATAAAATGACCTCTAAGTTTTGTGCTCTTTGTTTTTCCAGACTGCAAAAGGTTAGGAGTAACTTCTGCAAATACTCTTTTATTCCCGGTGTAATCAGATTAGTAAGTAGTCACGCAAGAGCCTTTTAAAGATATGAATGACATTTTCATCATCTAAGCATTCAAGATATGGATGGGTGTGTATTTATTATGCAAGAACAATGAGAACATTTATTAGTTAGTCAATTAACACATCATTTGTTGGTACTAGCTTCTCAAATGTGAACATGTGGTGTTTTATTTCTCATTTTTGCCTTTAAAAATTAAACATTTGGCTATTTTAGAATGTCAATCAGATAAGATTAGAGCTGTGATGACCATTTTTCAATATTTTCAGGGGAAAATCAGACACGCAATTCTGGAAAAATAATGCCACAATACAGTTATGCTCAGTCAAGTCACTAAATTTGCACGACTGCACAGCCCTGCTTGCAAAACCTCCATAAAAGAACCTCTGTTTTGTCCTCTTTGTTTATCTACACTGCAAAGCATTAGGAGTAACTGCTGCAAATACTCTTTTGTTCCCAGTGTAATCAGATTAGTAAGTAGTCATGCAAGAAGCTTTTAAAGATATGAATGACATTTTCATCATCTAAGTATCCAGGATATGGATGGATATGTATTTATTGTGCAGGAACAACCAGTTCATTGATCAGTTAGTCAATTGACATAACATTTGTTGGTAGAAGCTTCTCAGATGTGAACATTTAGTGTTTTGTTTCCCATTTTTGCCTTTAAAAACTGAATACGTGGTTGTTTTGGACTGTCGATCAGTCACAACAGGCTATCTGACAATGCTGCTTTAGAGCTGTGATGACCATTTTTTAATATCATAGAGCATAATTTGGGAAAATAATGCCACAATACAGTTATGCTCAGTCAAGTCAGTGAATTCGCAAGACTGCACAGCTTTCACTGCAAAACCTCCATAAAATAACATCTAAGTTTTGTCCTCTTTGTTTATCTAGATTGCAATGCTTTTTTATTTATTTATTTATTTATTTAACCTTTATTTAACCAGGTAATTTAACCCATTGAGATCAAGATCTCTTTCGCAAGGGTGACCTGGCCAAGATGGCAGCAGCACACGTCATAATAAATAATACATGATAAAGAGACAGGAAAAACAGCTTTTGTTCCCAGTGTAATCCGATTATTAAATGGTCACGCAAAGCCTTTTTGTTGTTGTTGTTGTTGTAATTTTTAAGAATTTTTGGGGGGAGTTTTTCCATTTTTACTGAGAGACAGAGACAGGGTGAAAGGGGGTATAGAGGAGAGTGACATGCAGCAAAGGGTCTTGAGCCGGACTCAAACTCTTGACCGCCGCTGGCGACCTGCGCCCACATGGTAACGCCTTAACTCAGCGAGCTATATGGCGGCCAGCAAGAGCCTTTTAAAGGTTTGAATTATATTTTCATCATCTAAGCATTGAGAATCAGGATAGTTTTAAAAAAAAAAAAAGTGTATATTAATTATTGTTCTCTGTGTTGTTGTCATGGTTTCCTACATGTCTGCCTGTTAAGCCGCAACCAAAGATCTGAATAAAGACCGAACTGAACATCTTTACAACGCACACATGCTAAGAAACAACTCGACACGCCCCTTCACTCACAGACGCTCACGTGCTTGGTGGGCCAGTGTGCTGCTTAGTGTGACTCTCATTTCCCCTCCTCTCTAAACCTTTAATCCCCGACTGAGACAAAAATGACGCAACCTGACATTCTGCTCTCAGACTTACTCTCAAACACGCAAAAACACACATCCTACATGCCTGTACGTATACACAAGTGCATGGAGACGAATTGCGCACACAGACAGGTGCATTGTGCTGTAGGTATGGATGCACACAAGCAAATACAAAACCTGCACATGCTCAGCACAGTGTGGGCAGATGTTTTCACCTCTGGGGAATGTTTTCATGCACACATACAGTCTGTGCTTTCACTGCCTTACTAATAAATAACACACATGTATGAAAACACTCCCACATACACACACATGCTGAATGAAGTCACTCCTGCGCTGCTGTTTTGGATTAACCAGTCCACCTTACAGCAGTCAGGGTTGTGTGATTGCTGTTACACAACAAACATCTTTCCCGAATCACAGTTAAGGGAAATGTGGCAGCAAAAAAAAGAATCACTTTATGCAATGTGACATAACAAAACACCTTATGCTTGCTTTTCAAATCAAATCTGAAAAACATATTACTATAGATATTGCACTGATTACAGGTGCATGCACAATCTTGCAAACTTGTTTTAATTTGCATTAGATTGGTGCATTTCTTTAGCCTTTTCCTGTAAAATGAATCCCATCACAGGACTTAAGTTTGAAACTAATGAGAAACAAAAGGCACTACGATTGACAGTCATCCAGGTTTATATAATGGCAGAGCATTCTGAGATCTTAAACCCGCAAGAAATCACCAAACAGGAGCTGAAATTTGACAAAACCTGAAAGAATTGCCATGGAGATTTAATTTTACTTCCAGGCCAGTTTATGAGAATCGTTTTTATATTACACTCACAGAGAATGAAATCAGGTCGAAGTCTGGCTGTTCTCTGCTGTGTGCTTTGACTCCATGTTATGACTAACAGTGAAACACCCGTGCTGCAGCGTCTGCCTATGGTTTTAATCAGAAAATTATGTGGCCCGTTACCATGGTTTTACCTTTAATATCCAAACCCTGCATTTAGCCAAAAGATTATTTACCCTTTGATCTCTGACTCACGCTGTTCATGTGAAGGCTCACCCACATGCAGCTACGGACTCTGATAATGAGGATGATCGCACACAGAACCAGTCGGGTTAACTGGGCCGACACACTGGGAACATGATCTTATGAGTCTCACACGGCAGCAGAGATGACAAACAAATGAGCAAATCTGAAGATAATTAAAATGCCAAATACTTTAGGAGGAATTTTCTTTTTTCTTTGTTGGTAATATTGTACAGGCTGTCCTGTTGATATGTAATGCGGCACTTACAATACACTTTTCTCTGCACCGACTATCACACCTGCTCTCTTCACTTCACGCCACGTTTCTATATACAGCAGGAGCCAGGCGATGAGTCAGCATCTTCTCTTCATATAAGCAAAATTATGAAATTATTCATTGTGATTCAAACATGTAAAACACTGGAGAAATTGGATTATTCTATATGATTCAATCTTGCAGCATAATTAAACAGAGATAATCACAATATTAATGCTGGCTTTAGAACATACACCAGAAATCCCTCTCCTAATATACCACATGACATTTCCAGATACACAGACTGTCCAGGCTCCAAAGCCCCGAGCAATGGAGGGTTTGGTGAGAGCAGGTACGTCATTTTGGTTTTTCAGTTCAATCGTAAATGTCCTATGGCCTTAAAAACACAGCCGCTCGCTCTGCACTGATCAGATTCACTCCATCGACATGAGCTGATATGCTTCGGCTTATATACTAATCCACCATCATTTGATTTATGTTGTACGGCAGTCAAATCATGCACTATATGGATGGATGTAGTGAATGTGACAGCGGATTGAGTCAGAGATTCTATGTGAAACTGCTGCTTATTAGCATTCAAACTTTCAAACAAGCAATAGCCTGCAGGTAGGTCAGACATAGAATGGTGCAGCTATAAATAAAACACGAAACCACGAGTTTGAATATTTCACTTATTGTAATCGTCATATAGTTTCAATAAAGAGCTCAAGCAGGCTGACGCATATGTGATACATGTCAGACAGTGTGGAAAAAGATGCGACGTTAGTCCAGCAAGCAGCTTTAATGACCTTGTGCTTTGTAATCAAATGAAAAGTATGAGACTCTAGCAAGTAAAATTCCTTTGTGCCCAACTTCTGCAAAGAGGAATATTATGCTTTGAGCTGCAGCATAACGACATTTATTTCTTCAAAGTTAAAGTTTGATGCTATAATGGAAGCAGACAGTAGCAGCACAGCCAAGTAAAGAAGGTGTATAAGGGAAAAGACTTCTAGACAGTGATAACAACTGGCTTGATTTAGATTTAACTGCTTAAAAAGTTAAAAGTTGAAGATCGACGCGATAATGGAAGCAGACAGTAGCAGCACAGCTCCACCTAAAGACACTGCAATGTCTTTAAGCCTTTTCACACAGACACAAACTCTACTTACCACTTAGTCTCATATAAGACCATAGTTTCAACAAAGACCTCAAGCCGGCTGATCCAGATTATATATGTGATACATGTCTGACAGTGTGGAATAAGACGCCAACGTTAAAGCCCAGCAAGCAGCTTTATGACCTTGTGCTTTGCAATCAGATGAAATGGTTAAAAGAAATCTTAAGTATGAGACTCTGGCAAGAAAGATTATTCTCTTTGTACAAAACTTCTGCAGAGAGAAGTGTTATGCTTTGAGCTGCAGCATAAAGACCTTTATTTTGAAGTTTGACGCTACAATGGAAGCAGACAGTAGCAGCACAGCCAAGTAAAGAAGGTGTATAAGTGAAAAGACTGAAAAAACCTGGCTGGATTTGTATTAAACTGTTTTTTAATATAATTTATTGACATTGTTTCAGCAGCATTTCTATTAAGTTTTGTTGGATTTTTGGTGAAAATTGCACATTAGTAGTTCGTTTTTACACAGCACTTTAGTTTGCATGTGAAGTGTCCCTGGAATAATGGTGAATTGTTTACTTCAACCTACTTCTAATCTGTAGGTTTTTTTTTAAAATAATTTGCTAGTATTCTCACAAAAAATGCATATCATATCAGTTTTCAATGACCTGACTAAGCCCCCACTTTAAGATCCCACCACGTATTTAAGCGTACTACTTACCACTTAGTCTCACACAGCAGATTCATATAGGACTCTTATGGGATTATGAGCTGATCAGTCATGTATGTTAGTCAGCTGGCGGTCAAAAGGGGCCGTCATAAGTCTGCTAAATCACTAACCAGCTTAATGGAATATTAATCGCTCTGCAGAGAAAAGGGGAGACAGGAGAGTAAAGGAGGTAGAAGGAGAACAGACAAAGGAGCGGAAACTGAGAAGAAAACCAGACTGAGAGGCGTAGGAAGAAAGGGAGGCAGTTAAGTAGACGGAATGACACATTTAATAGTCTGAGAGTGATGGAGAGACGAGGACAGAATGGAACACAAGTCACGAGTGTGAGAAGAAAAACAAATAAAAAGGTCACAAATAAGAGAGGACTGGGTGTACAGTAACACTGCAGGCCGTCACGCTCAGTTTCAAACAGTTATTTGCATGTTGGATTTGAGATGACTTCTGAAACAGTGAACAACAGAAGTGAGTACACTCCTGTGCAGTGTCCTTTAAATGTTACATTATTCAAAGTTGCATCACCTAGAGTAATTTGATTGCTTTAATGTAAATTTGAAAACTAATGGTTTAGATCACTATAATAAAAATACAGGCCCCACATAGGAACTCACGCAACAAAAGTCTTTTTTTCCCCAATAGTTTGTATGACAAGCTAAATGTTTGGGATGGAGGATACCAGTGTTGCACAAATGTCAGGGGAGATGCTATTCTTCAGTGACTATTTTTTTCAGCTGTTCTTTGCTGGAGGCGTAGTGTTGCTCTATGTTTCTCTTTAAAATACCCCAAAGGTATTCTGTTGGATTCAAGTCAGGCAGCACACTTGGTCAGGTCATAGTTTCACCTTTTCCTTCTTGAGAAACTCGTGTACGATTTTGGCAGCGTGCTTGGGATCGTTATCCTGCTGGGATATTCCTTTGTTGCCAAACTTCTGCAAACTGTCAGCCAGTATTTTGGTACATCTACAGACATTCATGGTGGCATCTATAAATGTCATCTCCCGAACACCTTTTGCACTTATGAAGCCCCAAATCATCACACTCCCACCTGTGTGCTTCACTGTCAGGACTATGCATTCACTGTGGTCATGTGCTTTGGATCATGATTGTGCAAGAATATTCCTCTTCTGCCAAGTTTCTGCAGACTGGGAGCCAACGTGTTAGCTAGTATTTTGATATATCCACAGGCATTCATGGTGTCATCTCCCGAACACCTTCTGCACTCATGCGGCCTCATATCATCAAACCCCCACCTCTGTGCTTCTCTGTCACGACTATGCATTCATTGTGGCCATCATGGCCAGGTTCACACCAAACATGTTGGAACCCATCAAAGCCAAAAAAAAAGCATCTTGAAAAGGCAAATTGATCTAACCAAAGAATGTGTTCCGTATATTCATAAGGCTTATTTTCACAAGATTCAGCAAAGCCTAATTTGCAATTTTGTGCCAAAGAACATGCAAAGATTTTTTATTGATTACCATCCAAAGAGGCTAATGTTATGCAATGTACTTCTCACTGTCTGAGCTGTCAGAGAGACTCTGATTTCCATTGATAAACCGTTTGCTACGTCTGAAGCACTTTCCCCTTTGTTTTTCAGAAGCAGATTGTGAAGTCTGTGACATCATTTTAGGAAAATGACCACTGCAGCTCTGATTAGTGGTACTATAGCTTGTTCTATACCTATACATCTGTTTTTTGACTGTTTTGTGGTTGGTCACTGATCTTCCTGTATCCTTTTCCATCTCTGTGAAATGTCACGGTTAAATTTTTAAATTGTTCTTGCAATTCCTGTCCATGTGGAGCCGTGATGCAGACATGCAGATAGACAGAGGCCACAGGTCCAAAGCTATTTTACCGTCTTGCTGTATGATGAGCAGCTGCAATATGGTTTGTGTCCATTTACTTCTGTACTTATAACTGCAATCCAACTTAACTTTAAACTGTGAATGAGAAAAATAACAAATCCTACTTGATATTACATTTGTAACATGAATCTATTCTGCTAAAAATGTCATGTGGTTTTTGTAAAAATTAATAAAAAATGTTGACACTTTTTCCAGCGTTATTATGCTGTTAAATTCAGATTGAGCGTATAAATACACTGTCACATGTAACTTCAAGACATCTTGGCTCTGAAATGTACTGAAACAACACAAAAAGACACCAATTTGACCAATTTAGATCTATGATGGATAAACAGACAGAAAGGGGGAAGAGATGGAGTCAGTCATATGACAGTGTTCATTAAAATCTCCTCTCTGTCAGTGGACCCTCCCACTTGTAAGCTCCCACCCTACATCCAATCCTCCATCCATCCGTCTCCCTTTCCCTCTCTCTCTCTCTCTACAACCTCCACTCATTTAGTGACGACTAATCCACTGTCCAGCTTAATCCCTCAACCTGCTCACACACACGCACACTTTCTCTGTCCTCAGACAGTCACACAACCTCTTACACAAAATAAAACACATGACAAACACAAATTCAATACAAACAGTGACTTTTCTTCATTGAAGCCACCATAAACATCAATTTCTTTTTGTACAAATGTGATGAAAATTCTTCAAAAAGCCTGAAGGGGGCAAGTTGAAATATAACCCACATATTTTCATATTACAGTCATTCATTTCAGCTTGAAAATCACCCCTACCTCTGAAATTTATAGCCCTAATAAAGGCAATTTGCTAGATTTATGTTTTGTGAAACTTTCATTTCCGCTTTATGCTAATGCAGTTGGGCGCCGAGTCATAATAAGAATATGCACTTTATAATTATTAGGCTAAAACATGCAAAAACACCACTGGTACGGTGATTTAAAGGTTGCAGCTCATGAAATGGATGAGCTAATACCAAAATCCAGTTATTATAAGTTAACAAAACAATTTTAAAAACTTCTTTCTTTATATTTCCATCGTAAGTTCACACGAGGACTTATTTTAGCCGAAGTAGCTGCATCCCCCAGCTGTCTATTTCTCTTCCTCCATCCCATCCTTTGCTATGAAGGAGCTGATCAAACACCTACACACTCTCTAAAAAAGGATGAAGCCAGAGTTGTGGAAATACTACTGTGGTGAGAGAGGCAACCCGTGTTACCCAGAACTTGAATGAATTTTTTTTAAATACTTCTTCGAGCATCACACTGCTTGCATTGATGTACTTATTATACCTTCCATGTAATATATGTTGTTAAATGTTGTGTACAAGTATATTTGCCTACATCTTTAGCAACAAACCAAACTAGTGTTTAGTCAATATTTTTGGCACAGTGTTTGGAACATATCGAGTATAACAGAGGATAAAAATACAGGAGTCCATCTTATTATAGTGCCTTCAGTGACCTCTGTGGGTGTTTGACTGACGTTTTCCCTCCAACTTCATGAAGTTTGTTGCACCTCTTAGGACAGGATAACTTAAGGCCACAGTATGCTTGAGATGAAGTAGTTGTGATATCATTTAACAGAATTGGAAACCACCTTTAAATTCATCACAATTCATCAAACTACAAAGACTTTAACCATGATTTGTAGCCTGTTTTTTGCAGCATAATGAGGCCTTAACATCTTTTACTATTCATATTGCAACTTGTAGACTGGAGACCTCACTTAATTCCCAGCATACAGTAGCTCAGACATATTTTTCAGAGGTCTAATCAACCAGAATAAATGAGAACATCTGTGCAGAGATCCACAGATGCTCCAGTTTAATATAACTTTCAAATATGCTTCTTCACTTTAGTGCTCACTGATAAATCCTATTTTTATTCTTGATCACAATATGAGCATTTGCAATAACTACATTGCAAAGGTCTGACTGAAATGCCATGAATGAGAACAATCATTTTATTTAAGGGGAGTTTTTTTTGGTTGGGAAACTTTGGATTGTTGGTTTCTCTGTTCAAAATACGTAAGGTCTTCACCTGACTATGTGAAGTGCTATGAGATGACATTTGAATAAAATTGAATTGAACTGAAAAAAAATCGGATTTGTGTACACCGTGCATTTATATTTAGCAGGTAAAAATGTGGCCAATCAGATGACTACAATTAGATCAACTGGTGTCAATTTGGTGACAAATTAAAATAGGATGGCTAAGGAAGGAGATTTGAGCAAGAAAGATAACAAGAGATGTTTTTGTTAAGTTTATAAGAGAATATTTTAAACAGAGCAGAGGAAATTAAAGCCTCTCTTTTTATAGCTATGTTGTTGTTTTAACTGGTTGGGTATTGGTGTACAATTTGTTGAATGACAGTGTGTTTTAAATAATTCATTTCAGTTCTTTATTGAATGTCTGGGGCCTTTGTTAGCATTGTTCCTATTGAAGAAGAGAGACACGGGAATTCTTCATTGAATACACTTGTATTTTTTTTTATTTTTTTTTATTGCAAATCATATCATTATCGCTATATTGAATTTTATCGTATATTGCAGATTTTCCCCATACTAGGCCTACTTCCCTTGTCAGTTATGATCCATATAATTAGTTAATACAATATAATGAAACTACCAAATAGAGTGGAGTAGTCAACCTCAAACAGCCGTAACAATAATCCATCCATCCATCCATCCACAGTGCTAACCACTGTATCACCATGCCACTTTGCAATAGTAATAATAATAATAATAATAATAATAATAAGCAGATTTAACATTTTTTTCTGCAGTTTCTCCTCTATTATTTTCCCTCTATGAATAGTGCTACAGTGTTATATAACATTTCAATGTGTTCAGTTCACTGTTTTGGTTCAGTGTCAATGCTAATCTCATAGTCTTGTTTTTAAATACAGAGGGCCGTTGTTCTCAGTGAAAAACGTCAGATAAAGCAAATGTAAACTATCAGAACGCAACAGAAAATCAGAGACAAGCTGGTGAACACAGTGTAAAGTGTCAAATATGTCTCTAAAGAACTGTTGGTGACCATAACGGAGGTAATAGTGCAGTTCTTTCTTCAGGTGACCAGAAACCTCCTTCCAAATGGATGTTGTTGTTGTTTCTAGATGTAAAAATAACCCAAAACACACATCAGTGTTGCACTTAGAGCTTGTTTCTGCTGCTCCCCAGAGGTCAAAAATCATGCTAATGGAGGCTTAAAATATTATATTGAAGAGGACCAATTCTGCATGCTTCTCATCTTAATACCTAAAAACATTTTGCTGATGGTAAACATTCACTTTTAATTAAGTACAATTTGAGCAACAAGTTCAGCAGCATTTTTAAAAGAATGTTAGGAAAGTAAAGTTTATTAGTAGTATTATCACTTCTTAAATATCTCTGGAAAACATCAAGTTCCAGCCATAAAATGTGCCCCAGCCAAAGCAGCCTTAATTACTTTATTTATGACAAACTTTTGAATGAACTGAAATCGATTGTGATGTGTGTGTGTAACTACCACGCCGCAGCCTTCACTACTGAGGAGCCGCATGTAAGCCGAAAGAGCCGTCACTTTTTAGTGCGCTACGCAGGCTGTGCATGTGAAAATAATCTGTAGTCCGCGGCGCTACTGCCAGTTTGAATTGAATAATTTACAGCGGCGGAGGGAGGCGGAGCCCAGCTCTGAGGTGGCGGAGCTCAGCTCCAGAGGGCTCCGGCCCACTTTAACCCCTGCATACATACGTATATTTTGATTCAGGACATACGTACTTACGTATGATTCAGGACATACGTACTTATGTATGATTCAGGACATACGTGTGATTCAGGACATATGTATGTATGTCCTCAATCACAATATTCTTGGATAGTGGCAGCTACGTTTGGGTCACCGGTAACGTTCATGTTTGAAAAAACGCGCTACAGGCAGAATATACTCCTGCATATATTCCCGCTACCATGCGACCACAACGCATCAACACACGTTTATGCGTCGACGCATTTACGTAATCAATTACGTCGACGAATCGCCTCACTGCTACTATATTCTGACATTTTATAAACATAACAATTATTGCATTCATTTAGGAATTGAAACATTGATCAGTTTGAAAACCACATTGTACATCAGAATTAACTGAAGACTTTCACACCAAAGTGTGTCATCTCAAATCTGGAAGTAAAAGACGGTTTAAATGTAGTTTTTCAGACCAGAAAGATCAATAAATGACAATTACAAGAAGATTAGACTTCTAATCTCTGCAAGCAGAAAAACAAGTGACATGTGACAAAAAAATATACTTTTTCTTTCTCCCTCACACATACTGTACATTGTGCAGTGAGTGATGATGAGTGTAGACTTGGACAGCGTGGATAATCCCCATCTGTTGACAGAACAAGCTACGTTTCTGTGTCCGTCTCTCAACTCAGCTCACAAAAACACACACACATGCACAAACACACAAACTGCACTATAAAGCTAAGATTGTCCCTTGCCAGCCTCAGAGAAAAAAAAAATGTTTGCACTGCATGACAAAGTCCTCTGAGGACACTGCTCCCCTTGTAGGATTAAGCTATCAAAAATGTATGCTGCTCTTTTGGCAAAACAGTCTGAGGTGAAATGATTGCATGTGAAGTCAACTGAATAAATTTACCAAAGCTCCAGCTTACCTTGTAGCTTTTTCTCATCTCCACAGTGCAGCTAAAACACTCATAACCCCAAGTGACGCCTTAATCAGTGGTGTTTTTATCTGCTACAACTTTATGCTGTTGTTAGTGTTTTACAGGCACATGGACAATTTAAAAAAGGCCAGTTTAAATCATCATGTGGCTCATTTATCTGTCCTTTTCATTCCAATCCTATTATGTCTACACATCCAAAATACACAAATACAAATATGTACAAATCTTGTCAGCTGTCTCCATGACAGGTTGACAAATGTATACTTCCTTGGACAACCAGTTGCCTGAGGTTCATCACATCAGAATCATTCAGACAGAGTTACAGCGACAGGCCTGGCTGTTCGCTGTTCAAATGGATTAAACATGACATTGAGAGTTTGGGAGAAGGTGGTACGTGAGAGTGGGAGGTTAAATCTCCAGTTTCAGCTGATCGTGGTGGATCACTCAGCCTGTTTGTGTTTTTTAACCTCTTTACTGACCCTCTCTGGTGTTAGCAGGACTGGACAAGCTTCTGGCTCCTAATTGTTCCTTATAATCTTCATTACCATTAATCGTCTCAACCCCGAAACCCATCAGTGGATTTGAAAAGCATGCTAGCTTTAAATGTTATCAAAATTACACTATTTATGCTGTAAAAACAGAGCAAATAGTCAGATTTTCAACTTTCTGACGGTCTGTGAACTAATCATAATTAGTTGAATATTGGAATCCTGATATTTCATCAAAACCACATCATTCTCTCTGTCTCGTTAAAAAAAATTAGCAAATATAAACTATTTACACTAAGCAGATACTGTAAACAAACAAACAAAAACAAAAAACAAAACAGTGTGCAACGAGAAGCCACAACTGCAGGCAGTGTTTACACAAAATATGGAAACAAATGAAAAAGGTATATAGCAAAATATCTATAGTAGGTAGAGTCACCATTGTTTCCCAGTGTTGGTAACACCGGTGGGCACATGGGAAAATGTTGGACATATTGATACCAGGTTTTTTTTCAATTTTTGTAAAATATATAATCAAAGAAATTCAAATTGATGCTTTTGTTCCCTCTTTTGTATAATTTATGGCATCATAATCTTGTTATGCTACACAGAGATATATTTGGGGTTCTCCCTAC
>OMNN01028668.1:0-17002 GCA_900302755.1 Chromis chromis | reverse complement strand
CCCTGTCACAGAATCATACAGCTGTTATGGGGGAGGGATGGATCAATCATTTCCTCTCCCTGTGATTATGTAAAACTGTGTGCATGTGGTGCCTGATGAACATCTCTCAAGGACTCAGCGCACATATGACTGTGTATGCGTGTGTGCGTGTGTGTGTGTGTGTGTGTGTGTGTGTGTGTGTGTGTGTGTGTGTGTGTGATCCATAGTTGAACCAATGTGCAAATGGCTCTTGTAAATAATAAATAACCTGTTTAACAGAAAGACCTGAGTACCAGCGGGTGTATTACTCACATGTACTTCCCCAGCAGCTTGAGTTTTACCTTGTTCTTTGATTGCACTCATAACTTAGACTTTATTGGCCACTTAACACCACCTGGACACTGTTTACTTGCACAAATAGGCTTTTAGAAGAAAGGATGTTCCGACACATTGAAACACATTTGCACATACATAAATGTTATTAATCGCCGCTGTGGCAGGCCAAGTGGGGGTTTAACTGCAACCTGTCATTAATTAAATTTCAATTTTATTTTTTATTGTGTGGAAAAACGCGACTTAATACATTTATAATATATAAATAAATAAATAAATAGCCAAGAAATAATAGGAGCACGGAATAAAAGAGCCGGGCTGCTGATAGATAAGGTACAGGAATTTACCACCACAAAGACATTTATTTGTGTTGTTTGCAAAACAAAATGCTTCCTATCAAGTGCAAATTATTGTGGGGCAGTGGTGGCCTAGTGGTTTGTGAAGCAGACTTGTAACTGGTGGGTCGCCGGTTTGAGCCCTGGCAAGAGGTTGAAGTGGGAAAGTGAGAGCGACCGCTTGTCCCAGTCACCACCACTCTGGACCCTTGAGCAAGGCCCTTAACCCCTGACTGCTCCCCGGGCGCTGCACCGCGGCAGCCCACTGCTCCTAGTATGTATAGTTAAGGTTAACTTTGAATAGGATGGGTCAATGCAGAGAAAGAATTTCCCCAAGGAGATCAATAAAGGTTAGATTAGTATTAGATTATTATTATTGGCAAAAACTATCCTATTCTGATCTATGCACGTTGCTTCAGATAACATATCATTCCCATAATTGTTGATCATGATGATCAGTGATGACATATTGGAGATGTTCATTGGTTCACTGCAATTTCAAGATGAAAACACTCAGCCGTGGTGTTTATTTCTTATTTATCTCATGTCTTATGTGCATATAAAAACACAATATGGACACACTAATAAGGTTAAACAATGGATTTACTGTGGAGTGGAGCTTTAAAACAAGACCACAGCACTTTGCATAGCTTAACCCAGAGCTGTGTGTGACTGAACTTGTCCATAAAAAGTGTAATAACTGCCATGAGTGGATAATTTTTTGTAAGATTTGATATATTCTCTGGAAAAAAAAAAAGAAATGTGTGACTTGCCAGATACGTTAATTAACAGCATTTCCTAATTATGCTGATGAAGATGCTATTCAAGCGAGACTGGAGACTGAGTTTGCCACCAAATGTATTGCTGTCACTAATTACTAATACATGAATGTAATTTCTAGCAGGCATGCAACAGCTTATACGCACACTTTCGCTAATATTTTTGTAAACAAGGATTGTGATTGTACTCTAGAAAGTGAAGAAAACAAACAACAATAGCATGAGACGGTGTTTGTGTACCATACTGTTGAAACAGCTGCAACTTCAGAGTCCTTACACATGCTTGATAAGATCGTTTGTTCCTTAAAACAACAAGGCGTCCTGCTGTGTGTGGGCTTTCATACTACCAATAATCATAGAGGAATTGGCAGCAGGCTTGTGTTAAAATGGCCAAAATAAGTCAGAATAGATGCACACAGCATCCATAACATGTACTTTGAGATTGTAAAGATAGACACTAAGAGCCCAACATGGCCGTTCCCTTCAAAACAACAGGGGTGGATCTGGTAACTACCCTCTTCTGAGAGAGAGTTTACAGGTAATGGCCATGGATAGTGGATGGTGAATTATTTAGGAGCTCTATCAGACACTGTCTGCCACACAGTCCCAGACCGTCAAACCTGATATTGGACTGATATGCAAGCAGGGACAGATATAAGGTGGCATCCCCCACCGAGCCCTCTATCTGCTGCTTCTTAGACAACAGCCATTTTCTGAGACCAAGCAGTACGGACAGATGATGTGTGGTTCCAGCCAAGTTAACACATAATGTAGCTTTATGGTTAAATGCTCTTATGCCACTAATGTTCTTGTCTCACTGGGAATCAAGCCTGACTTAAATGTCCCCACAGAGGAGAGCGTGGAAGTTCGTGTGCATTCAGGTGCAGTCTTAGTTAAGGATAACGATGTCAGATGTGCTCTGTACACATATTGGAACGTCTTTGCTGCCGAGTGGTACATGGTGAAGAAAACATTACTGCTGGCAACAGAGGACATCCTCTTAATATCTCATTCTGTCACCTCCTTTTATGTCTCCAGACCTCTGTCACTACTTTGATCAAGCAACCACAAGCAATTACTCAGACTAATTGTATTGAGTTTATGGAATGAAAGCATCGACAGCAGGGGAGGCCTGTTCATTAAGACCTTTGAAAGGAGAATTGTTGCCACCGTCTGTAAGATACTGTCCAGATTACCGAATACTACAGTTGGAAAGTAACTGATTACTTTCACACAAGTACTGTGATATTTTGAGGTACTTCTACACTGTATTATTATCTTCTATCAATGATTTTACAAATGTATGGTGCCCTCCCTTTGTGATGGTATCTCATGTGGCAATTTTCATCACGTTTTAAATCTGCTACACATTAAATATTGAACTGAAGCTTTCCGACCAAAACTGCAATATCTTTCTGAAAACCTACAATACATAGTTATTTTCAATGATACAGAAAAACACACCATTTTATACGACATGGTTTGTAACCACCTCCAAAAATCAGTGCCATATACACCAATCAGGCATAACATTATGACCACCTGCCTAATATTATGTTGGTCCCCCTTATGTGGTCCAAAATGCTCTGAACCATTGTGCATGGACAAGAGGACCTCTCAGGGTGTCCTATGGGGTCTGGCACCAGGACCAGGGCAGTGGATCCTTTGGGTACTCTGGCTTGTGCAGTGGGGCCTCTGTCAATCCAACTTGTTCCACTGCATCCTGTTGATGCTTGATCAGAATGGGGTCTAGGAAGTTTGGATGTTCCTCAAGATGTTCCTGATTGGTTGATGTTGTTGCCATGTGGTGGGGTGCATCTTCTGACATTTGGGATTGCCATTTGCATGAGGGAGTGTGCTTGTTCTGGGACAATGTTTATTTGGGTGTCTAAGTCTCATCAACACGGATGTTAAAATCCGAGGTTTTCCAGCAGAACACCACATAGTACCAATATGATCAATGTTATTGACTTCACCTGTCAGTGGTTTTAATGTTGTGGCTGATCGGTGTATATATGTTTACATATCTATATCTATATATAATCTATAACTTTAATGCTGCTGTTTTGAGATAATTTCAGGGTCTTTGTAGCACTAACACAATGACAATCAGAGTTCCAGACTATTTTAACAATAAACTAGATACATTTGTATCCACTTACTTGCCAATTACGTTTATTTGCTGCAGACTGAATAATGAATTATGATTAAAAATCACTCTGAAAGCACTCATTAATTTTCAATACAGCTCATTATTTAGCATAACAAATTAACACGTGGCGCGCTAATAAAACCATGGATAATTACGGACAAAGTGGCTGCTTGCTGCCAATCTCTTCTCCCTCTGTTGTCCACCATCACTCTCTCTTGATGTGCATCAGCGTGCCATTATTCACCTTATTGTTTGCCTAATAAGAGACAATTAGAAAAGAACAGGCCTGTCAATTGTTCTATAAAGTGGTGCTACAAGCTTTCATCTCCTCTGAATGCCAAGTAAGTAGTCGCCTCAACAAAAAAGAGGGAAACAGAGAGAGCTAAAAACCTTTTTATGAACAACTTTTAGTTTAAAAACATGTTTTGTACTGCAACATTCAAATATATATGCAGAAATATGGAATATGTTTTTCAGTAGTTGAAGGTTTTCAATAAGTAGCTTAAAAAACATTCAAACTGCACACAGTTAATGGCTTTTCATGCATTTTGTTATTCAGAGTTCTATGTTTCAGATGAACATCATTCTCTTGATCGCTTTCACTCGCTCTAGATGTGTGTCGATTTCGGTTCATGTCTGATATCTAATTGTAAATGTGAGATTAGTGTCTATACGAGCACATATTAACCATCTGCAGCTGCGCCATAATGACAGCTGAGAATGGTCTGTTGGAGCTGTCGTATCAATTAGCAGCTATAAACAGAAAATGCGATCACTGTGTAATGCACAACAAATCTAATGCCTAACACAGACGACATGGATTAGGAGAATACATTATTTTGCTACCATGTCAACAGTTCAGTACACAGTAGTTGGTGCATAAAATAGTAATAGTGACCCATGTACTTTTAAACAACTAAATGAGATGTTGTTTTGTCTCTAATAAGAAACCCAAAGAAGAATCTGAGTTAGTATTCAGAGCTTTTAAAGTATAAAGCAAAAAATCAAAACCCTTGACTCTCTTATAAACAGATTCTGACATTCCAACTTGAATTTCTAGACACATTTTTTGTTTAGTACTGCATTTTTCATGCTCCTTAGCCAATGATAGACAATGCAATGTTTTGCAGTATGTGGCTTTGTTAGAGGAAAGCCTTTCAACTACACCTCAAACTTAAGTTTCAAGGCCTTTGCAGCCAACTGCCAATTAGCACTTTTTTTTTGTTGATGTTACAAAATACTATCCACACTTGCCACAGCACCAGAATAAAAAAACAAAAAAACAATTGTGAGACATGCATGCGTGAGGGGAAATGCCTGTGATCACTAATATGCCAGGATGTTCACACTGTTGTAATATGTGTGGCTGAAGATGCTATATTTAGACCTTTCAGCATGTTCACACACCCACCACCGATCAAAGTAACAAGTTCACAGTCATTCTCTAAAAGCTGTAGAAATACATTTTCGGCGATGTAGAAACTAAATGAAACGAATGTAAGTAGGTTGACAAGAAGTGAGCTGGAAAAAAAACATGTAAGCTACTTTACACACCAGCCTGCCCCACTTTTATCAAACATGCCCTTCAGAGCAACCTCAGAACTCATCCCAGGTTAAATGAGATGGTTTTGTGACAGGATAAAAAATTATTTATGAAGAACTCTCTCTCCTGTACAATCTATATGGTAATTTATATCATCACAGAGTAACTTCTGGAATGCATTACTGACTGATGACATCCATCCATACATTTCTCTGCGCTTATCCATGGCTGGTTGGTGATGGCAGTAGGCTGAGCAAAAGTTAGTCCAGCTGCTCCCTCTCCCTGCAAAATCTTCCAATTTCTTCGGGGGGATTCCAAAGCATCCCGCTGTCAGATGAGATATATAATTCATCCAGTATGTTCTGGGTCTACCCTACCAGTTGGATGTGCCAGGGAAACCTTTAAAGGCCACTCAGGAGGTACTCTTATCACATGTCCAAACAACCCTAACTGACCCTTTACAACGTGAAAGAGCAGCAACTCCCTACAGATTTCTCAGCTCCTTACTCGATCTCAAAAGGTGTGTCCAGCAATCCTACAGAGGAAACTCATTTTAATACGATTTCATCGAAATATGGTACACCATACTCCCACAGCACCACCCACTACAAGCCTTACAGTTGTAAATCTTTTTAAAGACCATTAAACACATGACCTCTATCTAAACATGTAAAGGTTTCTTATATTCTACGCAATGCTTTTGTGTTGACTGTGACTGGGGCAGCTGTTTTCTCTGAACAGAAACAGATGTAGCAATGAAAACAAGAAGTTAGCACTGAATACACCAATCAGCCACAAGTGTATAAGTGATTATCTTGTCACAACCTGATGTTCTGCTTGGAAACCTTGGATGTTGCTTTGACACGTACCACCCACCTAAACATTGCTGCAGAATAAGCACAAACCTTAATGGCAATGTCACTGCAATGCCAGTGTGCCCCGCCATACTGCAAAGGAACACCTCAAGGAACAATACAAACATCCCAAGGTGTTGACCAAGTCTCCAATCTCCCCAGATCCCAATCCGATTGAGGATCCACATGATGCGCTGCAACAAGCTCAATCTATAGAAGCCCCACTCCGCAACCTTACAGGACCCAAAGGATCTCCTGTCAATCAATATTCTCCACGACCCAGTGTGTCAGAACTGTTATGGCAGCATGAGTGGAATCTGTATAATATCAGGTTTTAATGTTGTGGTTGATTGGTGTACGGTTATGGGGATTGTGACGCCAAAGGGGTACCCCTCAAAGGGAAAACATGGAAAACTTGGAATCGGGTTGGCCATCAGAATGCAAACAGCAGAACAACATAACTTCCTCACTCACTCACCTCTACCTTTTTCCACTTGCTTTCCTCTTCCTCTTTCACTGCTGCTGACAGAAATTACGGTATCAGGCCACAGTTCTTCTTCCTGTGGGAGTAGGAAAAGGAAGATAATCAGGAGGACACCCAGAGAATAAAAAACCAACCCATGAATAAAAATAACTCAGGAATTCTGTCCATCCCTTGCAGGTCCAAAATATGCTCTGGTAAGAGACAGACAGTGATTTTGCTTTGATGAGAGTAGCCTCTTAGAACTGAGATGTCACAGCTCATGTAGTCACTGTCGCTGCTGAGAAAAACCTATCAGACAAAAGCGGATGATTGGGATAATTAGGAGTGTATCACGAGACAAAAAGTGAATGGATTCATGTAGTTAAAAGCTCAGATAAAAATATGATATACATTACAATAATGGAGCAAATGAAAACATCTCGCTTTTGTCACCTTATTTGTTGTTTTCTGTCATTTGCCCACAGGTTATACTTGGAATTCTCAAACTTCAATTGCAGTCTGGCAGAGGCACTGCTTCAAAGGTAAAACTGTAAATTGATGCCATAAAATGGGTGTATTTTTGTTTTTTTCCCCACATTAGATGGTGATTATTGTGAGAGAATAAAGCTAACCTTGTGTGAGGAACGTGTTGAACAACGACAAGCCTTTGATGGCAATGACAGGCCTTTCTGTCCACAAACAAGTTTGGCAAAAAGATGTTATCATAAAATTTCCTTATTTTCATGTCAACATTTTCAAGTTCAAGTTACGAATATTTGTAAAGTAATTTATGAAATTATTTAAAGCCTAAGCACAGACAAGCTTAGCTCAATTTGCAAGGACAAGTCAATAAATACAGATAATCTACATTATCAACACTTATATTTATTTATAGCCCTCAATGTTTGACAGATATTATTTTTTAGCTTATTAAAGAGAAGCCTACTAATTTCTTTTCCAGTATTGCCAACCACAGATTCCTGCGGGTGGCCACTGGGAGCCACAGAGTACAAACACAGCCTTCTACTGCGGCAGCAAAAATTGCACAAATGCACCTTACCATGTTACCATGCCTGGCCATATTCTTTTTTTTTGGTCTGTGGCTGGAGGTGACCACTTTGTGGTCACAAACCTACTTAGCACTTGACAAATACCATTAAATATTCCACCGACACCCTATCTATCTTGATCAAATTAAAATGACTCCTTTTTCTAGGCCATCACAAATCAACTATTAATATGCCAAAAGGGTGTATCAGGCACAGATAAATGTCAGTGGTGCAATGTACACAGGCTAATGAGTTTTGAACACTGCTGACACAGTTTGGCTCAAATAAAACAGAAAGGACAAGAGTGATGACTAGTTCACTATATTCAATTATCCTGCCTGTGCAAAGGCTATTGCCGATGCTACGGTGGGGCATCTTGCATTTTTCAAATAAAGAGAGTAAATTAACTGCCAAGACTTTGACGGAACAGAGCAGAGCAAGAGCGGGTGATAGTGTCAATATTGCTCAAGATAAGCACTCGAATTACTTTCTTTAGTCTCCAATCAACTTAAAATATGGTTGACATTAAGCCGGTGTCACCCAAATCACAAGAAACTAATTTGCAGCATCTGTGTTTTTGGTGACACTGTCAAAACAGTACAGCTAGAAATTGGTTTGGGAAGAAGTTTTAGGGAAACAAAACTTAAAGCCATGGGGGCGACTATTTTCTGATAAAGGACATTGGTTGCCTCTTCCAGGATTAACTTAGTGCAGACATAGATGCATGGTTACTATCAGCTCCATCACAACAAACATTAGCCACACATCCCTGCCATGTTCCCCAGTATGACCTCACTCGCAGCGGGACACAAACAGTGTATGTTAACCATCAGCATTTTCCCCTGCATGAGGCAATCAGTAATAGGTCTATAAACTATGCTTGTGCTTCAGCGTTCCTCAAATGTGAATTGCTTTCAAAAGACATGATCAGCACTTTAAGCGTACGGAGTAATATGTTTTCATTAATTCACAGGGGACAGTTTCATGTGAGGTAATTTCCTGCATTCCTTTATAACACTATTTTAACACCTTTTCTGATCCTTGGATTATAGACCATAACACACCATTTACAGACAACATTAATACCTACAGTGACAATCTGGAATCAGCCTGTGTCGTTTAGCTGGATTAACACTAACACTGGTTAGGTGTTAAATCACAGAGAATGTTAACTGAGAGACAAAAGCTAAAATCTAAGAAGCACAAGAAAGCTATGATACACGACTTTCCCTCTTGTCGTATGTAGATACTAAAAATGGACTCCAATAAATAATTAATATGAGCAATGGTGACTGAATTTATCAGCCTGTTTACATGATGCAATGTTGTGAAATTTGACTGTTGGCTACTCATTCACCATTGATGAATGACCTTCACAGAGTAAATTACAAGCCTACAGAGCCTTATTTTCTTTATACATGTTAATGAGAGATTTGGAAAAAGGTATTCTGGGCATGGACATCCACTGCCGATGGTGTATCAAATCTTGTGCACTTCTGAAATGTGGCACTGCAGCAATCACACCCGGCACCTTCAGTTTGACATCTGTATTGTATTACATTAAGCTTAGTATTGTGAAAGAGGGACTCAGTGATTTAATAAACCCGGACCACAAGTGTACACTTGTGGCTTATAACCAACCTCCTCTCTACTGGGATGCCATCTATGGCCAGGTCTCAGTCCCTCAGCAGAGTGCTCAACAAGGCTGAACCTCTCACATTAATGACTGTCGACTTTTTGCCTCAGTAGGATGCACATTTAATTATCAGCTCCAAGGCTCTCTGTAGCATCTGTACTGCAGAGGACAGATCTTGCCTTTTAACTAAGAACCTCCAACTTTACAGAGTTGGCTCAAAGTCAATCAGCCAGTCACAATGTGTTAGCGTTACTGAATGCACCTACGCTGCAACTGCTGCATTAGCCCTTTCATGGCAGTGTCATCTTCAGCCTGGCTCCTACACTAATAGCCTCCACTGCTGCTGAGCTGGTCTTTATCTTACGAGCAGCAGAGTGCCTTGACAAAGCCGACAACTACAACATATGATTTCTGATATGGGATGACAGCCTCGATGTAAATTTTGCGGAAAACTATTCCCAGTTTAGTTTTGGGTACACACATTTTAAATACTAATGAGAAAATCCTCTGCGGTGTTTGTTATACTGCGTAAGAGCAGCGTGACCTTGAGAAGTCAGTTGGGAGAGCAACTTTAATGCTAAATTGACTCAAAAAAAATCATGAATCATTCCAGCATGAGCCTCTCAAACACAGCGTACATAGATCACTGTTGGAATACTTCATGTAACTGCATGGGCACTCGTAACACATCCTGAAAGCATAAAGCTCCTCTGTCCCATTACACTCTATTCGACATTTCAGCTTCCCTGTTGAAACTCTCACTGGGGCGTCATTATCGCGGAGCACATTTTCATTCATCATCTTCTGAATGAAAGTCTGATTTAACTGATACTGCTTAATGCGCAAGATATCTTGTTTAAATACCAACGTAAACAAGTATTAATTCATATTGTTAATCTTTAGGATTGCCATATATTATTTGATACTTCATTTTTTAGCAGTAGCTGTTGAATATTTATGCTCTGTAAAAGCAGCTTTAATGCTAAATTGACTTTAAAAATCCTCTCTGTTGTAACACTACACATTACTGCATGGGCACCTTCTTACGACCATGAGATATTAATACATACAACAGATCTCATCAGAATATGTCAGTCACAGAGAGGACTTCCTCAGAACAGACAGAAGCATAATCAGGCTGTGAAAACACTGTTGTGTTTGTCTCGCTGCAGAATGTGCATATTTTGCCTATTTCTGTGCTTCACACAAACAAGACAGCAACAATGGCTGTCTACCAAGCAGCTGTTTCTCTCTCTCCCTGCTGAAACTCTCACGGGAACATCATTATTGCGAAGCACATTTTCATTCATCAGCTTTTGAATGAAGCATCAGTTTAGCGAAAAACTTATCAAATGAGTCTAATTTTAACTGTGATACTGCCTAATGCACGCAAATATCTTTGTGAAATACTATATACTGTTAATCTTTAAGATCGTCATATTAAGATATATTAATTGGTATTTCTTTTTCTAGCAACAGCTGTTTAATGTATTTGTGTTATGTAAATGCTGTGTTATGTTGCGTCACACTGTCTGTGGTGCGTCCTGAGACTCCATAGGTAATTTGTCATTTGTACAAGCACCTTAATATGACTGTAGTTACGTTCAGTTGTGACAGCATCATCTAGTAATCATATTACTTGTAACAGAAGCAAAGAAAGAACTGAGGAGATAGAGATCCACAAAGCCAGGAGCTCTGGGTAGATGGATGGGTTGACAACACTTTGGACTTTAACACCAGAGGCCGCTGTTTGTTTCCTATTTGAAGCTGTCAGTATTACTTTTAACCATGATTGTTCCGTAAACTTTAACACGTGTTTGTTACTGTAACTGTGACTATGATAATTAAGAACTTTCTGGTCATTTTCTGTTTAAAACTGAAAGCTAATGCTTCTTTTGTCCATTGCCATTTGATAACTTTCACTGTTTATTATTATAATTATATTGATTATGGTCCGCTGTTTTATCCTTAAAAAAGCTATGACCCAAAAGAGGTGGAAAATACCCGAGCTGGATCATATTCAGATAGTAAACAACCTATCAGTTTTGCTCAGGTTAGATAACTTGCCAATAACCAGCATACTAGGCTGTATCTGTTGGCAGTGGTTGATTATTTATTTTTACATAAATATGTTATGTGGCTATCATTACTACCCCAACTTTATATCAGAAGTTCAAGATATAAAGTATCTTGAACTTCTGATACTGTGATTTGAAAGAAAAAATATGCTTCTCATCTCAGTCGCCCCATTCCATCTTTCAAGCATGTAAGATGTCATTTTAAGTGGCATAAGTAGTAGTAGTGGTTACCACCTGGTACCTAAATCAGTTTTTGGCTGATGATCTTGCTGGGTTAGCTGATGTTTTATTTAGCAGGTAACCCAGCTGAATAGGGATCTTTGTGCCTCTGGCGGTTCTTCCTCTACAGCTGTGTCAGATAACCATTAAGTTGGAACTGAGCAACAGCCTTGTGAGACGCTTTTTTAAAAATAGGATCTTTCTCAAAAGATGTGCCAGTGGGTGATTTTAAACTCCTGCTTAACTGGCCCTGTACTCTTGTTCATGGTTTACCCACGCTGGTTCGTTCAGAGTTGAACCTAAGTTTCTGCTCTTCTAAAGAAACTCAAGTAAAGTATGCCTTACAAAAATTAGCACGTCACTATATCTACCAAAACAGATAATATTTAGAGTTAAAACTTTGAAGTCATTATTTTTTTTACAATGTAATATTAATTTAATGTAAATGTAGCATTTGGCTTTGAAATGATTCATTGTTTATTTCCTAAGCATGAGAGCAAACAACTCTGGTGAACAGTATCTCTTCACAGATGAAAGCATAGCCTTAATGCAACATACTAACACTGGCTCAGTTCTACTACATTATTAATAAGCTTCTTATTTGTAAAGACCATCTAAAAGCCTTCCTTTTTTGATATGCAAACCAGACTTTGCGCAGCAAAATAAATTCCTCGTTTGTCATTTTCTAAAAAAAAAAAAGTCAAATGTGAACGTGCTATTTCAAAAACAGCTCAGTACTAAACCTAAAAAGAACTGGATTAGCCAGCCATCATGCCAGACACTGAGCATGAGAGTCGTATTTGGGCCAAGCAGACTGACGTGGATGGTCAGATATCTAACAGCGGTGAGAGAGCTGAGGAAGAGTACTAGAAGATGGGAACATGCTCGAAAGCAACAGGGGAAAAACAGACAGGAAAAGAAACCTATTTCAACAGCATATACGAGTCCACATCAGTTGCTGAGTGGGAGTCATCTCGTTCCTCTCCCTCATTGCTCTTCCTGCAGTGCTTCCTGCAGCTCCTGCTTTTGCTCTGTTCTAGCTCTACTGTCTTCCTCTGCGCCATCTAAATATTTTATACGTAGACTGGTGTTGTTTCAGGCATGTGTCCCACTCTTTGATCAGGCAGACTGTCATTGATTTGTTGCTGGAGCGGAGCAAGGCATTGACTGTTTGATCACGGAGGAAGAGGCAATGAAGACAGGCTCATCGAATGAAGACGCATCAGTAAATAATGCACCATCAGCTTGTCCTCAGCCATTGTATCAATCATTAAAGACCAGTACAGTGAATTTCCACCATTAAAATCAACGTTGCTCTAATTTGCATGTACATGTCGCTGAAATTGTACATGTGTGTGTGTCTGTCTGATATGTTTTGGCATTACCACACAATAAACCTCACTGTTGCTTTGATGTTCAAACTGTGGTCCAGCATAACCAGGAAAAAAAATACAAATTTAAAAACGGGGCCTAAAATCTGCGAGTGAGAGGAAATGTTGCTGCTGCCATAATCCTTTGGGTAATCGTTTACATTTGATCACCATGCATGAATATGAATGCTGTTCTGTGTGTCCTTGAAAAATCCCTCAACTTACAGTCAGCTGCTGGAGCAGAGGGACTGATGTGAACATTTTCTGCACTTCTTCCGGAACATGACAGCTATTCAAACGACTTATTTCAACCTCCGGCGAAACGGGTAAGTGTGAAACAGAGTCACAAGTGGCATACATTTACATTGCTCAGCGTAAAAAAAAACAACATAAGAGAGGAAAGCGAAGGAGAAAGAAGAGATGAAGATGAGAGGGTGCCATACTGCCAAACAATGCCAAGTAGAGGACTATGCATGACTTGGTTTTTGGAGCTTTCATAGGCTCTTTTCAGAGTAATTTTTTCCATTTATCCATGGGCACGCAGCCTGCGAAGGGTCAGAATGAGGCATGGAGCCTCATCGTACATGGAGACAGGAAGGCCAAGTAGTGTGAACATGTAGGCAGAAAAGGAGATGTGATGGGGTTCTGAAAAGGGTACAGCTAATACCTGGCACAGAAGGAGAAAGAGGGAACACGTTTGCTGAAGCATACAAGCATGTCTAGACAATGATGCTCCTCACAATACTTTGGGTAATTTGATCTAAATTGTGAATGATAACTCAGTTTTTCTGCAAAGTCTAGTAATTAGCTGCAATGAGTCGTGGTTTTAGGATTCATTAGAAAAAACTTGAATTTCAGTTCCACCATGGCATAGATAACGACGATTTGGGTGTGCTGGATTTCAAAGACAGTATTAAAATTAAATTTTAAGAAACGGGGGGAAAAAAGAGGATATCCAGTCAATGGGCTGAAAAATGGGAAAATGGTTGTACAATACTATCTTTATAATGTGCAGAAATTGTAGGGACGTGTTATTTTCAAATAAGTTCCATTTCTTTAAATGTGTCAACAGAAGTGCTGTTGAAACTCACTCAGAGAGTTAAGAGCGGTATGAAGTTATACATGTTTTAGGGATCAAATCTGCCTTAAACAGAATTCATCATTTCATTACAAATCCATTGTTCATGAAGACTTATGTCCTGAGATTACAGACCATTAAAAAACGCCACAAGCAGCAATTAAACCTCTAGCTTTAGAGCTAGTTGTTGCTATAAACAATAGTCAGATTTTATGGATCATGTGGTGAAAGTGAGGCTGATTCTGCAAGGTTATAAACTGAATATATGCTTTCACGTCAATGTCTATAAAGCTCAGATGGAAGATGTCTTCAGTGCAATAACTGATTTTTAGTCCAGCAGAGGATTCAAAAGTTGATCATTGCATATTTCATTTAGATGTTTTAAATGATCAGTCCCAATCAGGCATTCCAAAAAATGTAATTACATTTTTAATTGACTTTTTAATGTTGAACAATGATATTAAAGTTTGCCTCATCCATGTATTTACCAAAAAAGAGGTCTACGTCATTTATTCAATTTGTGACATTAACAGTTGCAATGGGCCGGCAGTAGAATGGGGATTGCTAAATTATGTTGCCTTCTCTATCAACCTTCTCTATTGCATTTCAAATAACTTCATGTGAAAAAAGATGACAAGTTTTTCAATGACTTCAGTCAAGGTTGGACTCTTGCTTTGACACTCACCCAGCAATAGTCTCAAAATGATGGAAATCATAGAGATAGGAATGTTCTTAAAAACCTTTTCACGTACAGCATTTAGTAAAATATGCATTCCTGTTGCTTCTGTATTGAGAGGTTAATGTTCTTAGGGCTGCTTGAACACTTAAAGTATTTTTTTTTTTTTTTAAAGTGGCCTTGGAGCATGCCAGAATGTCTACTCAGTGGGATGAGACTAACTACAGTTTCATCTGAAGTGCCAGGACTGAGGTGCAAAGGAAATCTTCCCTCTGGCAAATGCAGCAGTCAAAACTGATAGTAAAATGACCTGCAATGACTTCACACATATGCTATCTGCTCATAATGTGGGAATTACCACTACGATATGACTGAAACCAGAAACATGAAACTCACAAGTAACAACAGTACCTAGTTCCCATGAGTCAAACCAAGGACAAAGAGCCCCAAGCGAATCTGTCACAATGCAAACCACTACCCACCCAGTCGCATTTTTGATGTATAAGCTTCTAAAGAGCCGAGCATGAAACAGACCCTTTGTGCACAGCAGCATTTTATAGAGAACAGTGTGGCATAATATCTGGTGGGTATTCCCCTTGAGTCAGGGGATGTCACATATGTTCATGACAGACACACACTCACACAAAAATGGACACAAAGGCACGCATACACGAGGGCTATTCAACTAGATGCATGCACAAAGATTCTCTACAC
Source organism: Chromis chromis (assembly GCA_900302755.1). Taxonomy (NCBI): domain Eukaryota; kingdom Metazoa; phylum Chordata; class Actinopteri; family Pomacentridae; genus Chromis; species Chromis chromis. Next base: position 1,744 of record OMNN01028668.1, on the reverse strand, counting down.
TTCCAAGTTTAATGTACCCTCAGTTACACACACATGCACACACACTTTTTCTCTCCCCTCCACTCTCTTGTGACAGAATATGGCCTTTGTTCCATGTTCTTTGAGGGAGTGTTGGGGCGCTGGGCTGCTGGGGCTCTGGGAACGGACATGAATAAATCGACTGTCCTTCATAGCAACATGAGGAGAGTAGCCAAACACCCCAAGCAGGAGATCTTACATCCATTATCAAAGGACCTTTTCAAAAAAGGCTAAAGCTACAACTACGTCACGTTTGAAGTGGTAGTTACTCACACTCCAAGTCCACACGTATTTGTGCAAGCATGTTGTGAATACATGCACAGAAATGCACAGTCCGATACAGACACAGAGGTATTCTTCTCTGTTTAACATCCAATGAAAGTATCTTATGTGCATTTAAATTAGAGCAAAATATGGACAGTACCAAATATGTAGGGTATAAATTATAGTTGCAATTACATCATGTTTTTTTCATTTGACTGATAAAGTGTTTACAGGGATGTGATCCAATACGGTCAGGTATTCAAGTGTATGATGAAGCAAAGTGATGTCACATATTTGTGTTCCTCACCAGCTCTATTTATTTATTAATTTATTCGGCATGTGTTTCATCAGCTCCTTAAAGTTTTCTTTATCATCATACCATCTTGACATCCAATAATGTTCAGTTGATTAAGATATGGTATTAACAACACACTCTCTGCAGAGGACCAGTTCAGCTTGGAAGCCTCCATTTTTGGGAAGTGGAGAAACAATCATCCCCATCCATTGACATCAAGACAGAGGGCATGTGCAGAACTAACACAGCCAGAAAGTATGTGTCAGTCATGTTAGATTGTTTACATGACACAATTCTTTTTTTGACCAGTTTTTGAAAGAGGTTTAAATTACATCTGCAACCTGTTTGACTGGTTTGGGCCTATTTATTCTGACTGAGGTGCTTTAGATCTGTTTTGGCTTTTGAATTGACTCGCTAACCCTGTATCCATAGAGAAATGCTTTCAGTAAAGCATGGGGTCAGGATCTAAAGCCGCGTTTCCACCAACGGTACCTACTCGGCTCTACTCAACTCGACTCGACTCTACTCGACTGTACCCGGTTTATGTTCACTTTTCCACTGACCCGGGCCAGAGCAGCTGGGGGGCGGGGCTATCGTGTGCGGCTATCAACTGTGCAGAGGGACACTGAAGTGCTGCTGAGCAGCAATCCGCGGTGGAAAAGGACACAAAAGTGTTAATATGTGTCCTTTTTCTCCAAGACGTCTCTGGTCTGATCAGATGTATTGGAATGAATCCCGGGACACACAGAAGTTTTGCACACACACACTGTTGCGCTTAAATCCTGTACAATTGTGTCGTGGATATGCGGAAGTGCTAGCGGTGGGCAATGCAGTGGGTGACGCGGACCTTATAAACATCTTTATAAAGATGTTTATAAGGTCCGCGGTGGAAACACGGTATGAACAAGCGGTGTTTTACACATTAGTGTAGTTTCTCAAAGTTTGCTTGCTGAGCTGCCGGTAACGGCATGTGGACTACATACGTACATACACAGTTGCTCACCGATGACAATTGTCTCGGACCAATCAGCGGTCTAGAAATTTCCACGTCATGTTATACAACCGGGCTACTTTTTCTTGGAACCCCGAGGGAGTAGGGACCAAAAAACATGGTACCTGGGACCTGCTTAACAGGTACTTTTTCTGGTGGAAACGCCCGCTTTTGTA